>WBNM01023828.1:47019-58667 GCA_013399055.1 Ramphastos sulfuratus
CAGCTTGTCCAAGTCCCTTTGGATGACCTCCTGTCCCTCTGGCATATAGTCAGCACCACTCAGCATGGTGTCATCTGCACACTTGCTGATAGTGCCCTCGATCCCACTGTCTATAGCATTAATAAAAATATTAAACAGCACAGGTACCAGTATCGACCCCTGAGGATGCCACCTGCCACTGCTCTCCATCCAGACTTTGAGCCATTGAACACCACCCTCTGGATGTGACCATCCAGCCAATTACTTATCTACTGAACAGTCCACCCATCAAATTCATATCTCTCCAACTTGGTGAGTAGGATGTTATGGTGGACTGTGTCAAAGGCCTTGCAGAAGTCCAGATAAACCACATCCATAGGTCATCCCTTGTCTACTGACATAGTCACTATCATAGAAAGCCACTTGGATTTGCCCCTAGCAAAGCCATCCTGGCTCTCTTGAATCACCTCCCTGTCCTCCACGTGCCTTAGCATGGCATCTAGGAGCACCTGTTCCATGATATTCCCAGGCATGGAGGTGAGGCTGGTAGGTCAGTAGTACCCCGAGTCCCTCTTTCTACCCTTTTTAACAATGGGTGTGATGTTTGTTTAACAGTGGGTGGGATGGGATCTTCCAGTCCCCAGGGGCTGCACCTGACTGCCAGGACTTTTCAAATATCATGGAGAGTGGCTTGGCAACTACATCAGCTAGTTCCCTCAGAACTCTGGGATGCATTTCATCAGGACCCACGGACTTGTATATCTTCAGGTTCCTCAGAGGATCATACACTTTGTCTTCACTTACAGTGGGAGGGAATTTGTCTCCCTGGTTTCCATCTTGTGGGCCATCAACAAGAGAGCCATCAGGAAAGGGGTTGCCAGTGAAGACTAAGGTTTGGTGAATTGGCCCTGGACAAATTATATTTTCTCTATTGTTTTTCCCTTTGATTTTTTTGGTCTATCTTTCCTTCAAGCTTCAAGTTTCCTGTGCCAGATGATTAAACACCTAGGAGAGTTACCCAGTCCCCGATGCTGATGGCACACCACTCATGCTAATAGGGTAAAACTTGCTTAACTTGGTCATAAAGAGACTTCACGGCACAACAGAAGTGCCAAACTAGTACCATTCCTCACAGGAGTCACTGCCTCTTTTTTTGGTACCTCCGTTTAAAAAGTCCTCTCAGCTACCTTTCTGCTGAGCTTTGTTGCATTTAAATTTCCTGATACAGAATTACCTTTGTTACTGCTGGGCCTCCTTCATTTTTTGCAAGGATCCCACAATCTTTAGTTTAATTTTCTTTCTGCCTGACATGTGCTGCCACTTGCAGCTTGGTCCCCCTGAGGAGTCACTGACAAAGATTAGGACCACATCACTGTTTGGAAGCATCTGTCTCCCCCATTGACTGCAAGTCTCCAAAACCTGCCCATACCAGAGGAAGAAGGTGTAAATCCTGTCCCCTGTAGGCCAATTTAGTATTTTTCTCTCAGACAGAGCCAGCATAAACATGGTTATACAGCTGCAGGGGCAGCTGCTTACACCACAGCTTGAGAAGCAGGCTCAGAGTCTTTGCAGAGCTTCTGGATAAAGATTCAAGTCCAGGAAGCTTCTGAGCCCTATGCCAATTACAACCAGAAGACATTCTGAAGTTAACTGTGCAGTAACATTTCATTACTTAAGTTAGTTTAGCACTGAGGTTCTTGTGCTGATTTTGCTCAATGGCAGATTTGGTATCAATACTCACTGTGAGGCCCAAGATAGCCTTACTGTAAACATTAACTATGTTCAAAAACTTCACATCCCAGCAGTGTAATTATGCTTGAAGATGTTGCTTCCTTAAGTGCATGCAGCTTGATGTAGCAAATGAATCAAGCAGCACAAAAAAATGTTTCCATTGCCATGTTGTGAAATAGTATCATTGCTTTAGCTGTTTGCAATTTTATTTTTTTTTTTTAATATATCTGACAAGCTTAGGCTTACATTATTTTTTTAAGACAGACTGTTGTCAAACTCCAGGTAAGTTAAATAACTTACTCCTTAGACTTAGCATTGAGGGTCAAATTTAATGTAGAAATGCAACTGTCAGCACAGAACAAAATAATTTTGTCTGCTATGATCTGTGATACTCACGTAAAAACCTTTAGAAGTAAAGGTTTAATCTTCATTTCAGAGTTTGCTTGTTGCAAGAAACATATTATTTCTTTATAGCAAAGTTAGCTCCAAGACTTTAACAATGAGAGANGCCTCCCCGGTTGCATAACTTTAGCTACGATGTTAAATTAACTCTCTGCCAGCGGAGTTTGACAAAATCTTATTTACTTTCATAGCACATATGCCAGTATGCAAATATATTACTCAGCACTATCAACTCTGCACTTTCACCAAACCATTACTCTTTGTTTTTTTAATGATGGTTCAGTAGATATCATACAGGAACACTGCTGTGCCAGCCAGCAGAATACTCATGACTAGCAAGACAAACCTGGTTGACATTAGAAAACTAAGTCTGGCTGGCATTTGTAAAGGTTTATGGCCAAACAAATAAACCAACTTTTTTCCTACCTCAGTATCTCAGTCTTACTCCTTTAAAAGCACCAGGATATGTTTTCATCTTCAGACAGAAAACTCAGTGAGCTTCTCCACATCTCCAGGACACAGGCAACCACAACGGTAAAGCCATATAGGCTAACTTTGCATTGTGTGCTGACACAATGCCATATTGAAACAGTTTCCCAGCTGCCAGGTGCAACCCCATCTGCACCTTGCCTATGTGGCAGGCCAAGACTGAGCTCACATTTCACTCTGTGTGACCATGTTTACCATGAGAAGGAAAGCCTGATGCAGAAGCCAAAGTAAGAGACACAGAACCAGGAGTCCCATGTCCATGTGAAGGTCTGTCATGGGGAAAACACACATAATGAAAGGTGGTGAGATCAGTCCTTAACAGCACCACTGCCTATATATGGGCAGAATTACCAAACAGACGTCCACAAAAATTCAAAACCAGGCCCAGGTGTTTGCCTTGCAATGGAAGTAGTGTTTGGGTGAAGTCTGTGTGCAGTGCACTGCCAAAACCAGGGGCTTATGACTCTACCACAGTTGCTCAGGCTGATACAAACATCCAGGCGCAACCAAGTGGAACATGAAGAGTGAACAAACTCTCCCTCTAATGCAAGGTATAATGCTTTGTAGCTCACTGTAGCAGTCCCATTTTATGTGAGGTAAAGAAATCACACACAAAATGCTGGAGAAACTAGATCAAAAGAAATAACTCTGCAGTCTTTCTTTTTAACTACTGTGGCCTACCATGGGCACTTCAAGGGTGCAAAACAGCACTTGAAGCTACATTTTGTATTTGATCCTCACACAGCTAAATTTACAAATAGGCACAAAAAGAATTGAAAACAGCATTTCCAGACTGTAAAACAAAGGCACAGCAAGTAAACACGAGGAAATTAGAAGTTCAGCTTAAATGCCAGAGAAACAAATTGTGTGAAATGCCTTTCTCACTGCTGTGGTTGGTCTGAGGATGATCCTGGTCCTGCAGGGCTGCCCATCTTCATGCGAAGTCTGATGTATGCTCACAGGTTGCTCTCAGGCAGACAGTACTCTGGCTACTGACGGGAAAAAAAGCTCATGGTGATCTTAGTTCTTTTCCCAGCACCTCTACATGGAACCAAAAATGTTCAAACAGAGAAGAGCCTTTTCCACACATGAGAAATACTTCTCCAGCTATCCAGTAAATACTTTGATTTTAATAGGCTCTGGTCTAGCTAACCATATCCTACGCCAGTCTATTCACGGACGAATTAAAACTAACACAAGACTTTTCACCCAAAATTAGCATTTATACTATTTTTAATTGTTAATAATCTCGAAACTACTAATAGTTTGATGGTGGAACTTCCTGTGTTTCTGCTCCACGGGAAAGAATTCTGTTTTTTTACTGCAGGCTCATTTTTCCCCCCTCTCTTTATTTCATATCAGATCCCATTTATCATGGATGCTTCCTATACACTGACTTGCATGCCAGGAAACCATTTTAATTTCTTTCATCTATGTACAATTCAAACTGATAACAACTGAAGTTTAGCATGCAGATGAGTTTTCAAAAAAGATGACATATGCATATTCAGCTAGGGATGAACTCTCGCTTCTCTAAAAATAATCAGACTTGTATGGTGTATCCTTATCATTGAGTAAAGGGCCTCCATCCTGCAAACACCTATCCTATGAATGACTTGAGAAACTCAAGTTACTGTATAAAACCAAACCAAACAAAAAAANCAAGCTTAGGCTTACATTATTTTTTTAAGACAGACTGTTGTCAAACTCCAGGTAAGTTAAATAACTTACTCCTTAGACTTAGCATTGAGGGTCAAATTTAATGTAGAAATGCAACTGTCAGCACAGAACAAAATAATTTTGTCTGCTATGATCTGTGATACTCACGTAAAAACCTTTAGAAGTAAAGGTTTAATCTTCATTTCAGAGTTTGCTTGTTGCAAGAAACATATTATTTCTTTATAGCAAAGTTAGCTCCAAGACTTTAACAATGAGAGAGAATACAAAAAGTTTCTGCAGAGACTTCAGGGCAAAGCTGCCTAAAACTGTGGAGTTGTTCAAAATAAGTGCTTAAAACAAATTGTTAAAAATTAAGGCATAAATGTGAGGGTTGGGTCCGTATCCAAAGACCCCTGAAGTCCTGCAACTTTTCAATCCATGACATTTCTTGCAACACCATCAGTTTTCGAGCACAGGACCTGAGCATTTGTTCAGTCCTGCAATTTAGAATACTGACTGGCCTTTATGCACCAAATGCACTGAAGTGTGCTCACGCCCTAGGCTATCCTGCAGGGCCTTTTCTGAATCAGGACCAAGAAGCAAAGTAGACCTTTACATCAGTGAGGCAGCTAATCAGTCTTGAAGATTGTTTTCCTTTTTTTTTTTTTTTTTTTTTTCCCTTTCCTCTCTTGTGCATTCCTACAACTAACAGAAAAAAGACTTTCATCCATATACTAGCAGTCTTGAGTCAGCGCTGTTCTGCAAGGTTTCTTATGTTACATTCTTCTGCGCTACATACAAGTTCCACTAGGACATTTTGTCCTTCGGGCTTCTTCAGCCAGTCTATTACATCCACCACCACCGCCTATCCGCGCCCCCCCCCNGAAGCCAAAGTAAGAGACACAGAACCAGGAGTCCCATGTCCATGTGAAGGTCTGTCATGGGGAAAACACACATAATGAAAGGTGGTGAGATCAGTCCTTAACAGCACCACTGCCTATATATGGGCAGAATTACCAAACAGACGTCCACAAAAATTCAAAACCAGGCCCAGGTGTTTGCCTTGCAATGGAAGTAGTGTTTGGGTGAAGTCTGTGTGCAGTGCACTGCCAAAACCAGGGGCTTATGACTCTACCACAGTTGCTCAGGCTGATACAAACATCCAGGCGCAACCAAGTGGAACATGAAGAGTGAACAAACTCTCCCTCTAATGCAAGGTATAATGCTTTGTAGCTCACTGTAGCAGTCCCATTTTATGTGAGGTAAAGAAATCACACACAAAATGCTGGAGAAACTAGATCAAAAGAAATAACTCTGCAGTCTTTCTTTTTAACTACTGTGGCCTACCATGGGCACTTCAAGGGTGCAAAACAGCACTTGAAGCTACATTTTGTATTTGATCCTCACACAGCTAAATTTACAAATAGGCACAAAAAGAATTGAAAACAGCATTTCCAGACTGTAAAACAAAGGCACAGCAAGTAAACACGAGGAAATTAGAAGTTCAGCTTAAATGCCAGAGAAACAAATTGTGTGAAATGCCTTTCTCACTGCTGTGGTTGGTCTGAGGATGATCCTGGTCCTGCAGGGCTGCCCATCTTCATGCGAAGTCTGATGTATGCTCACAGGTTGCTCTCAGGCAGACAGTACTCTGGCTACTGACGGGAAAAAAAGCTCATGGTGATCTTAGTTCTTTTCCCAGCACCTCTACATGGAACCAAAAATGTTCAAACAGAGAAGAGCCTTTTCCACACATGAGAAATACTTCTCCAGCTATCCAGTAAATACTTTGATTTTAATAGGCTCTGGTCTAGCTAACCATATCCTACGCCAGTCTATTCACGGACGAATTAAAACTAACACAAGACTTTTCACCCAAAATTAGCATTTATACTATTTTTAATTGTTAATAATCTCGAAACTACTAATAGTTTGATGGTGGAACTTCCTGTGTTTCTGCTCCACGGGAAAGAATTCTGTTTTTTTACTGCAGGCTCATTTTTCCCCCCTCTCTTTATTTCATATCAGATCCCATTTATCATGGATGCTTCCTATACACTGACTTGCATGCCAGGAAACCATTTTAATTTCTTTCATCTATGTACAATTCAAACTGATAACAACTGAAGTTTAGCATGCAGATGAGTTTTCAAAAAAGATGACATATGCATATTCAGCTAGGGATGAACTCTCGCTTCTCTAAAAATAATCAGACTTGTATGGTGTATCCTTATCATTGAGTAAAGGGCCTCCATCCTGCAAACACCTATCCTATGAATGACTTGAGAAACTCAAGTTACTGTATAAAACCAAACCAAACAAAAAAAAAGTTGGCTCCATGCCGGTTACTCCCAATGTTAATCTGAGTTAAAATAATATCTCAGTAGGAAAGAGTGAGAAATACTTGAGATGTAACTAAAGCATAGTTGCACCATCTCACAAGTGCTGCAGCACATACATCTTTTGTCTAAGATAGCAAATACACATAAAGAAGCTTTTGGGTGCCTTCTGTTAAGAGAACAAGGAAGAAAAAACATAAAGCAGAAAGCTTTATGGGAAGAATAGCAGAGACCATCTGTTTGGCCAACTGCACTGTAATGTGCTAGAAACTCCAAGACAGCTATTGAAATTTTAGGAGGGCACTGTCAAGGATGCCTTATTTCCAAGGCTTTTAATTAGATACAGTAGCAAACTAACAGAAAAGGGCACTGGTTAAAACACCCTTACACTTTGAGAAACAGAAAACCAAATGTCAGCTTTCAAAATTAGCTTTTGAGGGGAAGGGGAAGCGAAGGCGAAAGCAAGGGGAAGGGAATTGGGAAAAGGAAGGGGCAGGGGGAGGGGGAGAAATTATTGTAAGGGAGCACCCACCAAAGTAATATTTTAGGTTTTGTATAGTCCCATGCACATAGCCACTCTTGCACTGCAACCCTTTGAAAAGGTAAGAGATGGAAACAAAATACTGCAAGTTTCAGTCTAGCACCAGTTTTCACAGACTGCCAATCCACATAGAAAGCAGGGAGATCTATCACACAACAGGGCTAAGGTTCCAGAATCTGCAGCATTCCTGTGGGATGCAGGAGAAGAAGAAAAGGAATTGATTATTTCATTTTTCACTGTGCTATTAGGACATTGACTAGATCTTCCAAGATAGGATTAATGCAGGTGAAGAAAGAAGCTGGACCTTCTTCACAGTCCATGCTTTAGCCTTTCCTTGCTACTGTTGGAAGCTGGCATCTGAGTAAGCTTGCTCCCCCCACCCAGCTCAGATGGCTCACTTCTGAACTGCAGTCATAGGGCTGTTAAGTTGGAGTAAGCTCCATCATCTATTGCCACAGACATGACTGTTACTCACAGATTCAACACTGTTATTTGACTGCTGCATGGTATGTTAGAAATCTTTCATTTCCTTCAGAATCTCAGGTAAAAGTACTTATTCGCATCATAGATAGAATGTTTTTCATTGCCTATTTCTCTCTTATGTCTACCCACATTTAAAATTGCTTTAGACAGTGCCATGCAATCACCTTCCTGCAACATTAAAGGTTTGCTTCTTTACCTCACAAAACTACACCTAGCATAGCATGTGATGGGACAATTAAGGTCTAGAAACAGAGTCTGAAGTAACAAGCTTACTAGAGGTTGGTCAATGACCACCAGTAATACAGTGCATGTGGTCTTTGGTCTGCCTTAACCATAAAAGGGAAAAAGAAAACATCCTCATGCAGACTTAGTCCAAAACATGATCAGACTAATAATGCATATTGTAGGAGATCAGCAGACATTTTGTAAATCACAACAGTGGTAAATGCAAGAAGGAACTGGTCGCCCCTGCACAGCTGATAGGAAGGACCATACAGGGCTGCAGAAACCAACCAGCTTTCCTTCAGGTGCTGCTCTCTCTTGTGCATCAGAAGCCTGAAGAAAAGGCTTCGCTGATGATTAAATCCTTGAGCAGCACAGAGACTGTTCCAAACAGCTAAATAAATGCTTTCTGTGCAAGTAAAGTTAACACAAGTTTGGCATAAGCTAACAAAAAAAAAACGCAGAATTAATTAGTACTGAACTGATACAATCCATATTTTAACCAAGACATTTTACCAACACTTAAATCACCCTCTTTTCCTCAACATTACTAACCCAGCCCTTGTTTTAAACACTTAAATATTTCATTCGTAGTGTTTACATTTTTCGTGTCACATTTTGAACTACTGAAGCTGCCTGCTTCAGGTACTTTCAGTACACTGGGGCCTTGACCACTGCTGAGTTCTGGCTAGAAAACTAAACATTTGTCCCTCAGGGACGTTTCCAGACATGTTTTCTTGCTGGGCAACTCAACATTTGTTCTTCTGGGTCTTGTTTTCAGCCTGTCGACACAATACTGTGGGACACAAAAGTAAGATTAGTATCTTCCATATTTACAAAGACTGTGAAGAGGGGATTCACAGATGGTTGAGAAGACCTTCAGTGAAACATGAGTGTTTAGGACAGAAAGGAACGTAAACTTTGATACCAGTCTGGTACTCCATAACCCTGGAAGGGTCATGTGTCCGTGTCTCTTTGACAGCAGTTGTGTGGGAGGCTGCAGTGAAAAGCACACACAGAGCAGGCATGCTAACTAGCAAAAGCAAAACTGCTATGATCAACAAGGCTTTTGACACTGTCTCCCATAACACCACCCTCATAGGTAAGCTTAGGAAGTCTGGGTTAGGTGAGTGGACAGTGAGGTGGGTTGAGAACCATCTGAATAACAGAACACAGAGGGCTGTGATCAATGGTGCAGGGTCAGGTTGGAGAGCTCCAACTAATGGTGTTCCCTAGGGATGAGTACTGGGTCTAGTCTTGTTGAACATATTCATCAATGACCCAGATGAAGGAATAGAGTCTACTCTCAGCAAGTTTGATGATGATGCAGATCTGGGAGGAGTGGCTGACATACTAGAAGGCTGCACTGCCATTCAGTGAGACCCAGACAGGCTGAGGGGGTGGGTAGAGGGAAACCTCATGTTCAACAAGGGCAAGTGTAGAGTTCTGCACTTGGGGAGGAATAACCCCATGCACCAGCAGAGGTTAGAGGCTGACCTGCTGGAAAGCAGCTCTGTGGAGAAGGACCTCGGAGTTCTGGGGGGCAACAAGTTCATCATGAGCCAGCAATGTGCTTTTCTTGCCAAGAGAGTTGTTGGTATTCTAAGGTATATTAAGAAAAGTTTGGCCAGCAGCTCGAAGGAGGTTCTCCTCCCCCTCTACGCTGCCCTAGAAAAGCCACATCTGGAGTATTGTGTCGAATTCTGGGCTCCCCAGTTCAAGAGAGGCAGAGAACTACTGGAGAGAGTAGTGGAGGGCTACAGAGATGATCAGTGAACTGGAAGAGAAGTCTTCCTTTCCTTTACAGTTCAGTCAGCTCATAATATTTCCTTTGTACATGACCAAAGCACTGTGGGAATTTTAGGACATCACTATATCTCTGTGACAAAAATGTGAGCACTCAGAGGAGGAGCCATGTGACGTACATGAATATACTGCCTTGTAGAAAGATGACAAAGATGATCAGAAGGCTGCAGCAGCTCTGCTATGAGGACAGGCTGAGAGAATTGGGGCTCTTCAGCCTGGAGAAGAGAAGGCTTTGAGGAGACCTTATAGTAGCCTTCCAGTATCTGAAGGGGGCCTACAGGAAGGCTGGGGAGGGATTATTTACAATGTCTTGCAATGACAGGACAAGGGGCAATGGGTTTAAACTGGCAGAGGGGAGATTTAAACTGGATGTTAGGAGGAAGTTCTTTGCAGTGAGGGTGGTGAGACACTGGCACAGGTTGCCCAGGGAGGTTGTGGCTGCTCCCTCCCTGGAGGTGTTCAAGGCCAGATTGGACGAGGCCCTGAGTGATCTGTACTAGTGGGAGGTGTCCCTGCCTATGGCAAGGTGCTGGAACTAGATGATCTTTGAGGTCCATTCCAACCTTACCATTCTATGGTTCTATGATTCTATAAAAGGGACCTGGGGGTTCTAATCAACAAGGAACTGAATATGAGCAAGCAGCATGCCCAGGTCACAAATGGCAGTGGCATCCTGGCTTGTATTAGAAATGTTCTGTCTAGCAGGAGTAGGGATATGATTGTCCCTTTGTGTTTGGCTCTTGTGAGGCCACATCTTACATATTGTGTTCAGTTTTGGGCACCTCAATACAAGAGAGATGTGGAGGTGCTGGAATGAGTGCAGAGGAGGGCAACAAAGCTGGGGAAGGGCCTGGAGAATAAATCATACGAAGAGTGACTGAAGGAGCTGGGGCTGTTTAGTTTGAAGAAGAGGAGACTGAGGGGAGACCTCATTACTGTTTACAGCTACCTGAAAGGATGTTATGCAGAAGTCTCTTCTCAAAGGTAATTAGTGATAGAACAAGAGGGAGTGGCCTCAAGCTGTGACTGGGCAGGTTTAGACTGGACATTGAGAAAACTATTTTCACAGAAAGAGTGGTCAGGCATTGGAATGGGCTGCCCAGGGACTGGGTTGAGTCACCAACCTGGGATGTGTTTCAAAGTCGTCTGGATGTGCCGCTTAGGGATATGGTTTAAGGTGAACTTGTACAGTAGGGTTATCAGTTGGACTTGGTGATCCTGAGGGTGTTTTCCAACCCAAATATTTCTGTGATTCTGTGATACCTGGTCCATGACAAAAGTTAAAAGAAAAGACATACAAAGTAGGATCATCTCCTTTACAAGTGAGGAAACGTGCCATAGCTACACACATATCGATCTGAGCACAGAAAGGGTGTCACTCGCTGGTTGAGCTTTTCATTACAGCAAAATCTATCTTACCTTTCAAAATTACTTCCACAACTAAAGACCAGAACTGCCACTAGCGTGATACGTCCAGCAGCACCGGTTCTCTTTTGAAGAACAACTATGAGGAATCTTCTAGTCCCCAGCCTCACCCCATGGGCTCACCCTATGGTCTCTGAACACAAGAGGTGATGTAATGCTTTTAAGTGAGTTTCTAAGATCACACTAGGGTCACTCCCTCCAAATTGAGATTGACCTACACTCCTAACTCTGGTGGTAGGCTAGTTGCCCTCCACTGAGTCATTACCATCTACTGTGTAAAGCAGTGGATTATAAAGCAATGTGGAAGATTTTGTCACTATAGACACTCTTTAGTAGTCAGACTTTTGAGGACAAAATCAGAGACTGAGATGACAGTAGTGTATGTTTGCTCATCAGATGCCAGCATCCAGAATTATTAGCAGGCATAAATGTCCAACTACATCTTAATTACTTACAAATTTATTCAGAGCCTTGGCTGCACTGGTTCTCATCAGTACTATGCTACGAAGAGTTTGGCTAACTTATTCAAGGAAACTTTAAAGAAGTTCAGAAACAAATGGGGTTTGGGGGGG
>WBNM01023828.1:69441-89731 GCA_013399055.1 Ramphastos sulfuratus
CATGGGGAAAAGGGCTAAAAGGGTGGTGACCCTTCTCTGCTGGGTTTTCAGGTTTTTTCCTTCTGCCCTTGGCTACACAAAGCCCTGTGCAGTCTTTGTTTGTTGGAAATGGTGTTCTGCTTAATGGATCAGAATGACTCAGGTGCAGGAGTGGGTGTGTTTCTTGCCAAGGTAAAGTTTGTTGCTATACGGCTAGCTAATTAGCAAGCATTTGAAGTCACTCGGGTTTTGTTGCTCTAGATGGCTGACATTGGGGATGGGAGCAGACCTCTCTAGCATACTATTTTATTTGCTTGTGGTTAAACCCTTCACATGGGCATCCCATCTGTCTTGGCTTGCTCTACTGCACTTCTGCAAGCAGCTGTTCCTCTTCTAAGGAAACTGATGGACTCCTTTTGAGTGGCACTTTCAGCTGTGTTGGTAGCACCAGCACGGTGCTTTTCTTGATTCTGGGAACACACCTTGCTCCTGCAATAGCACTGTAGAGATGGAGTTTAATGGTTGACTGGCTAGAACTTAAGACACATTCTGTCAAAGTGTTTATCAGAGTCCCAGTTCAAACTTTAAACTTGCAGTTCAGTGAGGTGTTGCAGTAACTGGGCTTGTGAAAGCAGGTATATTATGCAGTTTTGTCAGTGTGGGCATTCCGCAACAGGGATTAAATAACCTGGGAATTTGCATAGTTTAAATCCCTGGATTTGGATTCAGCACTTTCTCCTAAAAAGTAAAAGGGAGAAAGTACTGGTAGTGCAGTGGTTAGGCTGCATCTTCAGCTAATTACAGTGGAGGAAAAAAAATCAGCCAAGTGAACAGTACTTTCTGACTGCCCTAAGCCAGTCAGCAGTCTTTCCAGTATGTGTAGAACTGGGAGTTTGTAGTTCAAGGAAACTCGTCTGGCCATCTACAGTGGTTTTGTTATCTTGAAGGTAGTAAGGCTGAGTTCTTAATCAGGTAGAGATAATGGGAATAGTTTCTAGCAATTTTCAAATTCTTGAGACCTACAGTTATCTAAACATAATATGTCTGCTGAGCTATTCATGGTTGCTACTTGTTCATGAAACATCTGACAAAAATACAGTCTTACTATCTGAACTGGTGTGCTCTGAAACCTTGTGTGCAAGACAAAGCAATAGAAATGAGCATTTTAAGTGGAAGTTATGCCAACTGTGCATTTTGAAGAGACAGTTTTACTCTGTTAGTCTTTGTAGTGTGTTTGCAACTGTTTCAAGAAGTTTGTTGTATTTTCTCTCATGTTGTCTTTTTTCTTACCCAGGATATGTGTTAAAAGCGGTAGTCCTGAAGAAAACCTAACCCATGTGTTTTATTTTCTGGTTTTTAAAGGTGAGAAGCCGTATCACTGTGACTGGGAAGGCTGTGGATGGAAGTTTGCCCGATCTGATGAACTTACTCGTCACTACAGAAAACACACAGGCCACCGCCCTTTTCAGTGCCAGCGGTGTGACAGAGCATTTTCCAGGTCGGACCACCTTGCCTTACACATGAAAAGGCACTTTTAATTGGAAGCAACAGATCTTTCCCCAGCTACGGTAGAGATTCGGTATTTATAGCACAAGGACTGGTTTCTGCAAAATGGGGAGAACACACTTTAAGCACTACAGATAATCGAGGTGAAGTCTTCCAAACAGTGGAAAAGAGGGATAATTTCACACAGATGTTGCTACTTTTTTTATAAGTATACACTTAAAAGATAACCAAAAACATTGGGGTCAATGACTGGATCTTCTATCATTCCATTTGTAAATCCAACTTGAATTATTTCCGGACTACAGAATGCCAAGGAGTGACTGGAAGTCACAGATATCAGGGTTAAACAGACTGTGTGTAGTTCGGAGGGTGGGGATATTACACAGGGAAATGACGTTCCCTTAATTTTCTTTCAATGCAATATTAGATGTAAATGTCATCTTGTACTTTCCTTTTTTTTTTTTGTTTCCTTCTAAAAGCCATTAAAATGTTAAAAGAGGAGGAAAAATTCAGGTACAGAATTATAATTTTAAAAGCCTATTTCATGGTGCTTAGTGACTGTTGGTTCTAGAGGTACCAAAACCAGGAAGCCAAAGTTCTCAAACTGCTGCATATCTGACAAGGAAATTTTTGTCTTCCGATTGCCAATTATGACCTAAATCAGGTGAATAAACCTGGTTTATTTTTTTTTTTAAGAAAAAAACTTTATGCAGACAGTCTGTAATGCACTGTGGTTTCGATGTGCAATAGTTTGTACAATGGTTTATTCCCAAATATGCCTTAAACAGAACAAATGTTTTCTATATAGTTCTTTATGTAATAAATATGTAATATAAATTTAAGCAAACTTCTATTTTGTATATTTGTAAAGTATGAAGTGAAAATGAACATTTTGTTGGAATTTGTGTTTTGCATATTCAAGTGGAAAATAAGTTTTAAATAAACTTAAAATATTCTATCTGAATGGTTGCTCTAATTTTCTGTGAATTGGAGATGTGCAAGAAAGTTTAAGTATTTGTTAGCGATTGAGTTTCCCAAGGCCAAGGGAACATGGCAGTGGAGGATTGTAGTCCCAAGGCTCTGAAAGATACAACTGCATAAATGATGTCACGTATCTTTTTAGGGGAAAAGGTATACTGAAAATTTTTATTCTGAATATCAAATCGCCCCTTACCTCACCTACATGAGGAAACTAATTTACTACTTCTAGGGCAACTCAGTAATTTGTTAGAGAAAATACAGCTGTTGGGGACATTGGTCTTTGTGTATTCAAAGATAATATTATTTTTTTAAAAATCTGTAATTTTTTTTCAATATGGAACATTTCTAGCAACCTTTTCTTGGGCTTCTAACATAAGATAGTGTAACCACTTTCACATGAATGAAGGAAAATCAGTAATCTTGAAAACAGTAAACTACTCAGGTAATAAAGAACGCATGCATAAAACAGTTTTTAACAATAAATGACATGGGAGTTTCTTTTGAAGCTTTCTCTGTCCTGGGAATTTAGTTACGTGGTAGTATCGAGACAAAATTGCTGTAGTAATCCTGGTAAGCACATATAATCTGGGAAGGCTGACTCTGCAGAGTCGCCAAACCTTATGGCTGTACACTCAAGATGTGTCCTGTAAGGTTCCCAGTGTGCCTTTAATTGCACTCTGCTGCAGTTAAATGCAATTGAGCCTACTGAATGCCTCAGATTGTTGCCATTTTTTTTGTAGTTGTCCTTGGGGACCTCATTGCTCTAGTTTCTTTACAAGTGTGTAGCAATAAGATGGTTTCAACACAAATGCTCAATAAATAAGACCTGTTTTTCTTAGTACTCATTGTAAAGAAAGACATGATTTCTCTTCCACTGGTTTAAAATGTCAGATAGGAATTTGGATATATGCAGTGTTCAATAAAGCTCAGCATGGAAAACAAATTGCAGACAAAAGCCATTCATGTATTTTCAGTAGTTGAAAGGAGAGTGGCAATATCAACTTTAAATTCCCAGAAATGCCTTAGGAATGCTCTTTAATTTCACATTTTGATCTGTTGTTTGTGTGGCTACTCTTGCCATTTCTCTCTAAGTCCACACAACATAATGGTGCAAAAAATTCTCACCCAACTCCCAGGCATACTTTGTTCAGCTGAAAGCTATCTGTTAGTTTGGTTTATAGGTAACACAGACGGTAAGGAATGTCTTGTTTGGTTTGCAAATAGTATTTAAAGCTAAATAAAAGTTATGAGTCATCCTTCATCTGAAGATTTTTTCATGTGAAAACTTTTTTACAATTAAACCAGTAATTTTTTTTACCTCCTCTGTTGCTCTGCCTTTGGATTCTGGATAAGAAATCCAAGGTCAGTATTGGAACTGGCACATCCTGTGTGCCTGGAGCATGTCCTCTTTCACTAATGCTGGAACACTTTTGTACAGCTGCTATTGAGAACCTTTCACATCTGACCAAGGTCTGCATCCTAACACATCTGTAAGTATTGATCTGAAGATTTCATCTGAGAAACTTGGTTTCTTTCACTTTTTAAGTGTTGTCATTATGCAACTTCCAGAGTTTTATAAGGTGCTCTAGCATTTAGTAATGCATTATTTGCCAACTTCAGTTTCTGCCTGATGATTTTATAGACCTGAAGTTTATAGTCACATGAACAATAGTGTTCTTGAAACAGGCCTTTGTTCTCTCACTTTATTCTTTTTTTTCCTGATCCTAACGAAGCTGTCCTAATGTATGACTCTTTCCAGACCTAAACAGGCACAGTTGCAGTTTGGCATTTATAAAGAAATGTTGCTGTTCCTTTAACAATTTCCAAAATCCTACTCCTATGCTTCTGGGACAGGAGCCAACACTCAGTTTTTGCTATACCACATGCAGCCCATGAGAGGCAATCCTTGTTCTTAAGGAGGTTTCTGAGGGAAATACTGAAATGAGTAGCGGCACTATTTGCACTCTGGTAAGTCAAGTAGAGCTAGAAGCAGCACATTGCATTTGCCACCTATCTCATTGTGCCTAGTGTTGTGTAGTTGCATTTAGGTTCAAGATTGTACCTAGGTGCAGTAGAACAACACATGTCTCAAAAAGCATATCTCATAAAATATATGTAAACTACCAAGCGATCTTGTAAGGGTGTCTTGAAAAACAAGATTTGTTTAGCATTATTAAAACTATTCATGTGCTACTTTGCTCAGGCTGGGCCATCTAAAAACACCGTTTGAGGTTATTAGGGATGACCTTGTTAACATGGGGTGAGCACCTCCAGAGCTGCCCCAGAGCACTGTTTTACCGACTGAAGGGAAAACCTCTTGTGGTAAATAATGATCTCTACAGTCAAGCTACAGCCATCCTTAATCCTCATCCCTAGCCCAAACCTATCTGAAGTGCGTGAAGATGGAGCTGTTTAAAACAAGATGGTACATGTCTTCCTACCAAGTGCCAAGTATTCAGAAGTAGAATTGGAATAAAAGTCTTCTCAGAACCACTACACTTCTGTGCAGTTGCATGCTGTGCACCACAAATTGGAAGCTTGCACACTTCAGACTGTTGTGGATTGTAATCCAGTACAATTGCCTTCAGTTTTCCCACGTCACATGAAGATGTACTTGCAAGAGTGTCGCTCTTCCCCCATGGAGGTTACCAGATCCTGCTAAAGCTGAAATAAACCACAAATCTCACAAGGAGTTATATTAACTGGTATGAATCAGTAAATTTCATTCTCCCTCCCTTTAATAAGGGGAGATCAGAGACTGTTAATCACCCTGAGTGCTTAACGGTTCAACCAAATTACTTTACACAGGATTCCTTTGTGAGTGTGCAAGACATTAGAGCTCACCTGCCTTCAGTGAAGTTTCTGTCAAACACTTTAACAGCATTTGAGTACAAGAATGCTCAGCTGCAAACCGTATATTCCTCCTCAGGCTTTCCTCCTCCCTGAGTGTGGTTGGGTTGTGTGCTCTAAGGGTAGCAGGAGAATATGAATGGGTTGCAAATGTGGATGGACATACCAGTAGTAAAAAAGCACAGGGCTCTGGCAAGGATCTGGTTGTGGTGGGAGTGCCAGCTGGAGGAAGCAAACCAAAGGTATGGTAAGTAAAACTCACATGGAGAGGACCATCACCAGTGCATCTTGAGTTGTACTTGCCGGAAGAGCTCCTCAGATTAAATAGTTGCATGTAGGCTCAATGGATATATCTTTGGAGACCAAGGAGATAAATACATACATAAAAGAGGGGAAGGCCCATCATTCAGTGAAATTTAATTGAGGTCACATTGGCTTGGCGCCACTGGATAACACACCCACATTCCCTTGTCTGCCGTACACCTGGATGACTCACATTTCGTCTGCACTTCACTCCTGCTGTTGTGACTTATGGGTGGGGGAGGGGGACACAGATAGGGGACAGACAGGACAGCTACCGGACAGGAGGGACTGTCTTTTTGTTATTGCCAAGGACATTAACACTAAAGTGCAGAAATCATCTCTGTGGCACGAAGTGGGTGGTGGTGATGTTTCCACAGCCTTGCTCTCCACCCTGACTGCTTATCTGTTAGTCTCCTTTTCACCTTTGGATGTCTACCTGTGAGGCTTCAAGGTGAAAACCTTAATGGTGCGAAAGACAGGAGGAAGAAAAGTGGCTTGTGGTTTCACTAATGTTTATTCTATATTTAAAGCATATGTGTGTTTTACAGAAGACAAGTATCCTTAGTAGCTGCTCACAAGAGGTACCAGGCAGCTGGATATTCTCCCTTTATTAATGCTTTCCAGACTCTTGGAACTGCAACTCCTTTCTAACTGAAACAGTGATTTTTACATAGATCTGGTCATCTCAGGGTCAGACTTGTGATATGCTTATTAACAAGAAGTTTTAGGGAACAGGCCAAGCTTCTTTCACTTTGAAGCTTGGGTGAGCAGAAGGGTAATCATGTGCTGCTATCGTGGCAGCCATCTTGCTGCAGCTCTGAAACTATTTTGCATGACTTTGCTTTAGGTACAGTGTGCTTGTTTATCAAGCACAAGCTTAGGCTTGCTTAAATCTTGCCATTCAAGTTTTCCACTATTAAACTTTCAGGATTTATCTAACAAAATGATACAGCTTCCCTCTACCGGTTGTCTGAAGACCCTTAATTTTAGAAACTGATATCCCAGTTATTCAGAATGGTTTCTGCTGCTGCCACAGTAGTTAAAAGTTATCTGATGTGCAACATTGTACCAGCAGCACATAGGCATTCATATACCAGGAGGCTCCTTGGTTGTGTTCAATGTGCACTTCCTAGTGTCAGTGTCTTCATGGACAACAGAAGCAGAGCACCAGATCTGCTTTATCCTCCCACCTCTAGAAAGGTGTGGGAAGACTGTCCAAAATTGCTGGCTTGTAAGTGGGCTTGCACCTCTCATGTGGGAAAACATGACTTCCCAGGCTTTTGCCACTGATATCTCTTAGTCCTCAATGTGCTTCCTTCCACGTAGAAATACTACAGAGAGGGCTTTACTTACATGTACAAAGAAACTGTTTGTCTAGATCCTCATGTGAGTTTGATTTGCAAATCAGCCTTTGGATGGGCACCACAACATCAGCACCATTTGATGTTTGCATCTCAACTGGAGTCTTCCAGTGTGAGAGATCTCCTGGGGACTTAGCATCCATCATCATTATGTCTCTCTTTTTCTGATAAAAATGAATATTTTACATTAATATGTTGATAAACTGCTAGGGGCAACATTGACAGTGATTACTGAAGCATGCTGGAATTTACTTTCTAAGCTCTGGACAAAGTTTTATTCTGGTTTAGGTTCCAAACATACTGAGTTAATAATGCACTTGGCTACTCAAGGAGGCTACCCAAAGTGTTGTGTTCATCTATGCACTGGGATGTACTAGGTTTGGCTGTCCTCACTTAGTTCCTCACCACACTAATTCGGCAATAGGCTCTGCTGCCTGACAAAGGATGGCTGAATTTGTTGGCCATGCAACAAGTTATTACTTGTCTTCAAAATTTCAAAATGCTTTCCAGTGGAAAGCAAAGTATTTTGCTGCTTTCAGCCTTTCTGCCACCCTAGTAACTGCTCATGCTTTCCTCAGCCTTAGAGAATATTATAACATTGCTGTCACCTGTACAAGATGTCTGACTACCTTCCTTCTGTGTGCACTTTACAAATACCATTTGCTTTGACAAAGTTTCCATGTTCACAATGTAAAACTTACTTGCAAGGCTTCATATGCAGAGACCAACTTGTTATGTTCGTAGCAACTGTGTTTTCTCTAAGTCTGCTGCAGAGGAGCAGAAAAGCACACAGGGCAGAATGGTAGCCAGCTTAGCCCAGCCATTGATATTCTGCCTCAGCCACTGGCCATAAATGCCACTGCAAGGCACAAACAGACCTGTAATGGACATCTCTGCGGTGATCCAAATTTGCTTTCACTGGAAACCTCCTGTCTAAGCTCTGATGATGGCAGGTTTGTTTGGGTTCGGGAGCTTGAGGAGCACAGATGACTTTCCAACATGTGTTTATTTTATGCTGTAGCTCCACAGCTTCCTCTTACTCAATAAACATTTGATTCTCTTTGCTGCCTTCCTGAGCTTCTGACTTCAGAGAGACCTTGCAGCAAGGAGTTCATAGTTCATCCTGAACTACCCTAAAAATGGAGGTGAGGGGTGAATGTATTTCCTTCCTGTACTTTCCAACACTGCTGTCTTCCAGATTCCAACTGTTTCCTCTTTCCTACATACTGCAGAGGAAGGAAGGATCTAACTTCCTGCTCTAAATCAGTTTTGGCTTTGTTCTTTACTGCCAAAGGTTGTAAAGACTTGACTTAGGTTGTACTTTTTAATGAATTTGCTAAGAGAACATAATATGACCTTTCTACATATGTGGATTTTTACATGTGAATTAGTTCACCTAGTCTAGTGTACTCTGGAAGAACACAAGGAGAATTTATTTCAATCAATACATTAAAGATGTTTTGGCTTACTCTTCTTTTTTTTTTTTTTTTTTTTTTTTTAATATCTAGAACATCTAAAAGCCTTCACCCATCACCATTTTATTGCTTAAGGATAGGTGTTTCTTCACATTTTATTCAAAACAGAATTTTATGTGGATTCATGACCCCTAACAAAATCTAACCCTATGGTTAATAACTGTTGGGGTTGAGTATTTGCTATCATTACATAGAAACAGAAACTTACTGCAGCGGTATTGATGGGTTCAAGTCTAACTTTTCCAAGACCAGCTCCAGCTTTTTCTCTTTGATTACACTTTCTACCATTTTTTCTGTATGTCTTTCCCTGTTGTTTAGAAGAGCAAGTGTCAAAAAAACAAACAAACAAACAAACAAAAAAACCCCAAGCAGCCAGCAGCCCTTTGTACTGTATACTGAAATTCATCACAGGTGAGAGAATTTGCTTTCTAAGAAGTGATCAAGGTGTACCTTACCTGTCTGGGAATCTGACTACTTCATTAGCAAGCCAAATTTGGATGGTTACAGGTAAATCCCCTTGCTGAAGATGAGGTTAGGGTTTATGCTGATTTGGGGCTGCACAAATGAGCTGCATAGGCAAATCCAAGAGCATTATAAAAATAGGTAGCAGTTTGAAAGAGCTTAAGATCTAAATCTTCAGGGTCTCAAACTGGAAGCTATGTGTGAATGAGGCAAAGGAGGAGGGTAGGCAGGGGAGGGCATGTGTGAGAGAATACAGAGCAGAGAAATGATTTAAGTATTGCCCAAACCACTGGATAAATCAGAGGTTTTCTCTGACTGGCTTCTCCCAGAATTTTATTTTGTGCTAAACATTAGGTACCAAAATTTACATTTAGTAACTCTGCCCAAATTAGTAATTTAAATAAATATTGACTGTCTGTGAATGCATCCCACGAGAGAGCACAGCAGTACTGGACAGAAAAGACATCTCTTCCTCTGCAGATGTCTATCGTGTTTAAAACTTGATATATGAATTTCCTCCAATCCAGAGAAGCCACTGTAGATTTTTCAGGCTTTCACACTGCCTGCTTTATTGCACTGGCTGACTGGTGGGAGTGACGTGACAACAGAGATAAACCTCCCAGGATGAATGTAGCAGCACTGCACTGGTGTTTCTCTATCCCTAAGCAGAAATAACAATGAGAACTCAGTGAGATGCTTGTAGCTGGAAGCATGCAGGACTCTAGGTGCAACTCTGCTGCTGTCTGCACAGTTCCTAGGACAGAGATGTGAAAGCAAGAGAGAGGCTGGTAGAAGGGAAATTTGCAGAAAAGCTGAAATGTCTCGGCAATGCTTGAGGGAATCTTAGAGTGACAGCTGTTCTAATTTCCTTCCTCTTTATATAAAATGAATCAAAACCAGACCAGTTTTGAAGGTGGTAATTCATTAAAGCACACTAAATCTCCTGTTGTTCCAGCTCTGTTATGTTTGGTTGGGTTTTTTTTTCCCCTTATTTATTTTTTTCTTGCTTACTTTCTTAGTTTTTTTTCTTTTAGCTTTTTTTTTTTCTTTGTTGTGTTCTCACTTTCTTAGTGTTTTGCTCACTTTCTCTGACTTTCTTGCTGTTTGCTCTCTCTTCCTCTCTCTCTTCCTTGCCACACCCTGTCCTTTGCAACGACAGTGCTTAACCTTAGCAGTTTAGTGCAAGGGAAATTGCAGTTGTGCTGTGGAGAAAAGCTAATAGTTTTGTTTGGGAGATGAACTCTCACTTTGTGGCTGGGTGCTGGCTATGATGATTCAGCTTCTGGAATCTCATGGCTTAAGTGAAGTGACAAAACACATTGTTGGAGAGAAAAACTGCGATGAAGGGCTCAAAAACAAGAGGAATCAGAAATTAGGTGGCAAGTGTGACTTTCTCAGTGATTTGTCAGGTGCTCTCCATATCTATTGGATGCAATGAGAAAGCAAGTCACACATCACCATTCAAACTTCTGTAGGGCTTCATTTTATTTTCTTTGCTGTAATGAGGAAAATGTATAATGTGGACAGGATGTTCAACTTGGGGTGTGTGTGAAAACTTTTCTTTCTCCAAATTCAAATGACATAAAAGTTCATGATGTTCCCAGTGCTCCAGATCCTCATTATTTAGTATGTGCAAACTAGTTCTCAGGTGATGAGGATTCGCAGCAGCAGCAGGAAGGAGAGACTGGAGAATGCAAATAAAAGATAGGCTCACCTTGTGATTCGTGAGGGTGACAGAAAGAATAAGTTTAAATGAACACTGGGTCTTCTGTTAGAGTGAGGTGTGGGTGAGATTGTCCTTCTTTAAAATGAGGTACCTTGCAGATTTGTTGAGGGTGGCTGGTGATTTTTTTGTTGCTTTTCCTTTATGTTTGTTCAGGTTGGGTTTTTTTGTTGTTTGGTTGATTGGTTTTGTGGGGTTTCTTTCTTTGGATTTTTTGGGTTTCTTTTTTTTTTTTCATGCTCTGTTGCAGATATCTAGGTTTGCTTTGTATTTTTGTCTATTTACAGACATTTCTATGGCACTCATCACCACAGTATCTGGGCAGATCTTCTTTCCTTTCTTTTATATAGTAATTAAAGGTATATACGTATGTTCTTGGCAGAGGTAGAAAAAGAAAAGTTAAGCTCTGCTTTTGGATGGAATTTGTGCCCTGCAATTAAACACTGCTTTTGCAATGTTGTATCTTTCCACGTGCACCTGAGTGGGGAAATACACAGCCTGGTGTGTGGAGTCGCAGCACCTGACTTGCAGCCTGCTGTGCACATAGCAGAGGTAGCAGCAGGGCAGGAGGCACTTTTGGGATGACTGGATTTCACATCTGATTGGGGACCCTGAGGCATGCTTCTTGTGCTATGTAGGTGGTGTCTTCCTTGCTCATCCAGGCACCACCTGCATAACTAGCAGTAGGGCACTAAGGCACAAAGACACACATACACAAACACACACACTAACCCTATATGAGGAAATGCAGAGTCCCCATAACGCTCTTTCCAAGAGAGGAGCTTGCCATTTTTGTTATATTTGTATGGCCAGGGCTCCTGGAATGGCCAGCACACGCCTTTGTCCTCATGTTTGCCAGAAAAGAAGCAACAAGTACTTGAGAGAGGCTGGAGTTTTCTGAGGAAGTAGTAGCATGAGCTGGGACTAGTCACTTTCCTTCCATTGGTGACTTGTGTCCCATCTTCTAAACGAAGTTTGCCATATCCTTCTCTTCTATAGAGTATTTCACAGTGACACATCCTTATCATGTCGAGTATAATGGCTGTGCATGTGTCCTGCAGAGCTGATCTCAAGAACTGTGAGAAGCTGATAACAGGTCAAGCACTGACTCGTGCTGGAAGTTGGATCAAAGGTCTGCCAGTCGCACCAGTCAGCTCTGTCCTACAGGGCTCAGGGCAGCACAGATGCCTTCCATAGCACTAGGTGAGACCATCTGCTTTTATATACATACACAAACAGATCTGAGCAGGTTGTGCATCAGATAAGGTGACAGTCCTACAGATTATCCCTGATTAAGGTGGTTGACCAGCTCAGTGGTGCCTGGCACAGCAGTACTTGGCAGCCCTATCCATACTTATGTGAACAGGGGATGGCATTTAGAAACTAGGCTTTTGGACATTGCCTTCCTTCAGTAGAAAAGTCATTCTCTTGCCCAGGGCTGACTGACACCTCTTAGATAGAAACTTGGAGAACATGCAGTGGTCTGAATCCTACAGCAGTGCCAACAGCACCCAACATGAACATGTTACATATTCCTGACGGAGGAAATAAATCTGTCCCTTTCTTTTTTTGAGAGTAGTTTGTTTCTCCTACTTCAGAATGAAATGATAGCTGCGCTGCTTTGATGCTTGAAGATCATCTCACAAAGAGTGCTGGATCCTCGGAGGAAGATATCAGCTGCTCTCTTTAACAGCACACACAGTCTCCAGGAACATCTACCACCATCAGTCACTTGTGAAAATTTTGAATGTGTTTGTGTTGCTCTACGTACTCTGGTTTTGGCAGGCACATAGGTAACCCACGGTTTCTTTGTCATCCCTCAGGTACTGCTTATATGTTTTATTACCTGGCTGAATAATTATCGTACAGAGGCGCAGCTGTCCCTAGTTTCCAATGGCCACTTTAGCAGAATTTGGCTTGTCTGAAGTTCCAGCAAGAGTGAGTTACTGCCTTTTTTCTAGGTGGGAAAACATTCATGCTGATTTTCAGAAGTGAAATTAGCACAACACTAATTGAATATTGAGAGTAATTATGCTTCCGGAGGGTTTGAGTTGTTGGGTTGTGTATTGTCAAAGTATTCTAATGCTAGTGTTTTATGTGAAGACAAGAAGATGAAGTATTGCTGCTAGAACATGAAAGAAACCATTAATACGAGGTATCACCTTCTGATAGTTGGAGGCTAGACAGAAGTCATTTAGCAAGCATTAACAGCTCAGGCTGCATTCACATCTGTCTAGCTTCGAAATACAGAGATAGTCCAGAAGTGTAAGTGGGTTTTGGAGTACGTGTAGACTCCATCCTAAAGTCATTATGCTGCTGACAGAGGAAGGTCACACGACCGGAGCGCAGGTGAGGATCCGGCAGCCCAGGAACCGCCGCCGCCGCCGGCCCCGCCGCGCCGTGATTAATTGTTTACTAGTGCCACCGTGAGGGCTGCAGCCCGGCCGGGCGGGAGCGGCCTGCGGGCGCTAGGCCTGCCCGGGTGCTTGCTCCCACAAAGACAAGGCTAACAAAAAGCCGGTAGGCGACGGAGGCGACACCTCAAAACTAAGGCCGGGGCTACGGCTGGCCTCGGGTAGTTGGAATTTTGGGACCTTTCATTCTGTGCCAGCAGGGCATAGCATGTCCCTCACAGGCACCGCCCGAATGACGGCAGCGAAGCCGTGTGTGACACCTCCAGCCTTGGTGCCTCTAAGGCAGACAGGCTGGGAGGGCAGGCACAGGGTGTGTTAACACAGTTTGTCCAACTGCGGGGCGCAGTGGGATGTCTTGGCCTGGATTTTCATGGCAAGACACTAACAGAAGCCCCACAGCCACGTGTGGACTCCAGTGGCCACGCTGAAGCATTTTATGAGACCTTTCCCCTCACTAAGACAGGCTCAGTCAAGCCCAGCTAGCCACAGCCTGTTTATCTGGGGGCACAAGTTTTGTCAGGAGTTCAGGCTGGCAGCATTGTTTTAAGCCCATACACCGGAGTAATGGATGCTGGCTGAATGGGGCAGCTGGTGCTGGAGGAAATCTCTGAGCGTTCCCAGTGCAGCTATGCTTTCCAGCTTTAGAAACCTGGGAAAGAAGATCGGTACAGCAACGGGCTACCTACATAAGCCAGTGGCGTGCCGCTGTTCCTGTCTTTTAGCTGTATGCTTCACTGATATATAAAATCAGAGATTCTGCAATAATATACATCGCAACAGAATCCTTGATCAGCATGCATTCGGTTTTGTTTGTATCTTGCTTAAACATCACTCAAAAGATTAAATAAAAGCTGTTTGTTTCGCCTTACTTTCCAAAGCTGGCCCAGAGCAAGTGATGTGCTTATAGTCATTCAGGGATGTCTAGTGTATCTAAGTATGTCCAATAATGTTTTCGAAGGAAGTGTGCAGAAAGTTAAAAACAAGTTAAGGCACTAACTTAGGACTCTGGAAACCTGATGTCAGTTCCCAACTCTGCCACAGATTTCCCAGTGTGACCTGAGGCAAGATATTTCCCTCCCAAAACACTCTCACAGTCAGAGAAGTCAAAATCCTACTTCATGTGAGTTTTGCCTTTGACTTCATGGAGCCAGCTCCCACCCACGCATTTCAGAGCTTAAAAGTTAAATACAGGCTTAAGCACCTTGCTGAATTAGTGCCAGAACTTCCCTGCATTTCAGCTTCCTACACTTAGAAGAGGAACAAAGATCACTTCCCTATACCCACTTGCTTTGCATACTTAGGCTGAAGTCTGTTTGGCATAGTTCTGAGTGTAATTACTGAGACTTAATGCGCCGGCCTGTTCCCGTGATAAACTGCAACTCAAGCAAGAACCAGACTTGTCAGAGGCCTCACGTTTGGCTGCTTTCATTTGCACTTGGATGCCTCTTTGCACTGAGGAGTGGCTTTCATCACTGTTAGCAGATAAATGGAAATTAATAATTTTCAGCTTGCGTTGGTAGACTATAATCAGTGTGATTTTAGAGAAGGCCTTTTTGCTAGAGACAGATTCTAGTAAGGGGCTTTCTTGTTACATCTCATCTTTTTCCTGCGAGTGGTCTGTTGTGACAGTACACAGCTAAGTTGATATACCTGGCACCTTACAACACTCCCCTAAACAGGATATTCCTGTTGGCAAAAGACAGTGCATTTGCTTAAACCAACAGTTGAAAGTTTCAGGAACCTTTGACAGGTATGAACAAGGAACCGTACTGGTAGCTGAGGAGAGGAGGGATTACTACACTTAACAACTTTGGCATTTACATGCATATCGCAGAAACTCTCTACAGGGTAAACAAATACAGCAAAAAAGCATATTTGGCTATTCAAATGACCTGATTGTTCCTATTATGATGATGCCTCCTGGCATGTATTTAGTAACACATGAATTGACTTTGTATAATTCAGGAAGAAAACTTTTCACTATGTCTTTAAGGATGGTTTCTGATGACATTTTCTTTCAAGTTTCATTTATTTAATTATTTATTTATTTAGGAGGACTGTTTGAAATGAAAGTAGATCTTGGCTCTTATCGACACACCAGGCTTTTTATGCCAGAGTTGAAGTTTACCAGGGCACAGACAGTACAGCCAGGCCTCTGCAGGCTGCTGTGAATAGTCAGACATTTACGGGTCCTCCAGGTCCGGGTCCTCCAGATCCAGGTCCTCCTCTTGTCTGAACAGTCGATGCGTTGATGGCATTTCAGTCAGACATACAGCAATGAATTCTCAGCTGCCTCCACTTACAACCTGAGCATGCAAAGCAGTAACCAAAGACAGCCTTGGTGAGACTTGAGTTATTTAAGCCTCAGGTACATATGCATGGCTCCAACCTGATGGTTATACCCAACATTAAGCTGATGAGTATGATTGAGGCCCTCCAGGACATTTAGTGAACTACTCACCTTCCAGACTAGATTTTTTATTTCAGCATTAAATACATCAGGCAGTTCATTTAGGTCTTCTGAAGAGGAAGTGAAAAAGTCCATGGGGAAAGCAGAAAGCAAACAGACCATGCAATTCAGCAGCCCTCCATGATGGGGACATATTAGAACTCCAAACAAGATTTTTAGGCATCTGAGTGATAAAATGGTTATTAATGCTTTTCTAGTTATGAGGATAAATTTGTTCTGGTCATATGGCAACAGTCAGCAAGCTGAATCATAACCAGCAAGATAAACACTTGTGGTAAAATAACCTTTGCCCCACATTCAAGTTAAATGGGTAGAATTACTCTAATCAGTCAATTTATTTTGCCTTTATTGCATCTATGAAACTTCTGGGAACTCACACAAAATTTTGCCAGATAGTAGTTGTTTAATGTGGTTTGAGGGTTATCTTCATGGAGAAAGTCAGGCAGGTAGAAGATGTGCAAAGGTTTAAATATCACAGTATTTGTTGACCATGGAATCATACGCATGCTACAGCCATACTTCTGCATAGCTGCTGTATCCAAACAGGCATGACAGGGGCCTGTCCCTCTGTCCAGAGTGGCACACACAGGGAAACCGCAAACAACCTTCCCCTTGGCAAATCACTATGTGAACTACCTCATGAAGGTGCACAGCTTGCCATTTCATCAACCAGCCCTGAGGCACACATGCAACTGCTTTCCCCCACAAACCCAACATTTTATGTGTAATCATGCTAACAAAGTCTGGCAACATGGCAATTCACAGGCATCCCAGAATAAATAGGTGTCAGAGGTACAGGAACTGAAAGCTGTCTCTCAGTACTTGTGGAGGGCCAAACTCAGTTTCAGGCCCAGCATAATCTTATCAGAATGCAAAAATTCTGCCCTGTCTTACAGGACTTGGGAACATGGTGATAGCTTGATTTTTAGAAAATGAGCAGAGGTCTTCTAGCCTCTGGAGGCATAACCTATCTTTATCCATAACCATAGATGCATCTTAGAAGTGAAGAGGCTTCAGGTACTGATCCCTGGTGTCCTCTGGGATGAATAGTGCCATAACACCAGCAGAGACCAAGTAGCGAACCCACACTGCCGCTACCTTTCCTGACGTGTCACTGTGGCCCTGGAAGCACATTTAATGTACAGGGAAATATATTTAGAAAGAAAGCAGGAGGAAAAGATATGAGGGAATGAGTTAAAAGTCTGTCAGTGTCCAAGAATGATTCTCTGAACCCTTAAGTCACCGCAGCCAGCAGCCCCATTTTAAAAGATGCGTTACACTAGTATTTTTGGAAGAGTAGCTCCAACTGTTTGAGTAGCAAGAGCTGCACATGGTCAGCAAGGCCTTGATTTTGTCTGGGCTTGAATGCCCTGCCATCACATAAATGATCACTAAACATTTCAAAGCCTTAGAAAACATTTTATGTAATTGAACGTTTTAGTGCTACGAATGGGCTAGGGTTTAGGTGTGGTGGTTTCACATATTTTTGGAACCTGTTTATCCATCTTTTATTAAGACTGAAAAGGCAGCTCAAAATACTTCAGTGACTCCACTGATGCTGTAATTTCTGCTGCTTTGTTTTCTGACTATGATTAAGTTAAATTCTTGATTCCATCTCAATCTCCTTCCTGAGGAGATACTTAGAGGCCAGCCTCCCAAGGCTTTGTCTGATTTGATTTCAGATCAGTGGCTGAGTTGATGAGTAAAGACAGGAAAACCTATTTTACATCTTGCATACCTTAGAGTTACCCTAACAACCTATCTTTCAGCTTCTTTTATTTAAGATGACAAGTTAATAATTGTTAATAAGGTATATACAGTCCTCACAATGCTTGCTGTCCTTTACTGACATACATTAATGGTGGGAAACTAGCCATGGAAAGAAACATCACTCCATCTCACCAGCTTTCAACCCACATCTTACCACAAGGGCAGGGTATTTCAAGATGCCTTTGTCTGTGGTTGCCCCATCTGAAGCAGCTTAAGGGACTTTAGCATTAACATACTTATTTTTTTCTTGCCCTCTTTTTCCACCAAAACAAAACACAGGTGAGAGCAGCTCAGCTTTATTTGCCATGTTACTGTCCATAGAGCCATGAGCTTTGAAAGAATATTGCTTTCATTATGTCTCTGGCTAGCTATTAATAATAAAGACCAGTAAGCACACTACAAGGCTTCTTAGTAAAGCACAAGGAATAACTTCATGTGCTGTGCAACACAAGATAAAATTTAAGGAAAGTTCTGTTCCTGTGAAGAAGGAATTTTGAGTAATTTTTCTGCCAGAACATGAGTATCCAAATGCTCATCCACCATGGAGCCCATGCTTCTGCCCACATCAGAGGTCTGGCCTTGTTTATAGCTTTGTGACTAGTTATGGACACAAACCACCAAGCAGGTATTTAAGAGTTTTAGCTATCCTGTGCCTTGTTGTTTTACAGTAAGTTATTCCAGGTCAGCTGCTGTATGAACACTGTCTCTCATGTCATACACATCACAGGCTGTTTTTCATAATGGTATTCAGGTGTCACTGTGGATGTTTTTCAACAAAAGACTGCTCACAGGTTATTATTAGCTCACAACAAACCTTTCCTCCTGTCTGAAGCAGGATAATGTACAAACCCCGGATTCTCAAAAGCCAGGTTTAAGTGTTTTTCTGCTATAGACAAAAAATTTTTGATTCCCTAAGACCTCAGATTTGCTAGTAGAGAACTGTGAGTTGCCACATTTCAGCTAGTGGGATACTACTAGACTCAGAGGAGGTTAGTCTGAAGGAGACACAGCACTCGTAAAGGCAAAATGAAGTGCAACACATTTTCAATTCTCTTCACAAAATACAGTGTTTCTGTACCCGTTCCTCCCTACATGAGAGTAGACAATGCAGGTGGTCTAAACACTTTTGCACTGCATCTTCACTTTTCCATTTGGCCTCTTTGGGATATAGGCAGGCCCAAACATAAGGAACTCCTTTTCTACATTACTCCTTGGAGGAGCAAAAGGAGGCAGTGACCAGAGTCCTGTGGATATCTCTGTCCCTCTCCTGTTTCACTTTTAAGAGGGAGAAATTAACACTCTGGGAGAAGGAGTCCTCAGCACTGCACAGCAGAAATGCTTTTCACTGAGATGAGCGGGACAGTTTTCAGCTCATTAGGGCAGCGAAAATTGAATTCTGTAAGGGCTTCTCTCTGCTGACTTTCTTTCCTACCACTCTCTTGGCTTGTTCCCATCCCTACAGCAGACAGGCATTTAACTTTTCCATTTGGAGTGAGAGCTGCAGTTTTGGAGAAGAGAACACTACCACCTTCAGAGAGTTAGTGGTACAGCATCTGGAAATGCACGTGTGCTGTCTCTAGCCCAGTTGCAAGAGCTAAAATCAAAACAGCGGAGGACTGCTGCTGTACCTTCTCTTTCTGAAACAGTGACAGCTATCCCCCATAGCAGATCTCTCCTAATTGTTCTGTCATATTCAAATAATATAGATATAATTTAAAACAAAACAAAACGAAAACATTTGTGGGTTTTTTGATGTTTCTGTTGTGTTGTTTTATTTGTTTTTTAACTTGCTTGCCAGTAAATGTATTAATTCAGTTTTAAGGGTCTGGGCTTTCCACAGGATGCTTTAGAGCAAGACATGAAAAAAAGCCTAAGCTAAACCAGCCCAACAACAGTCTCATCTCATCACCATTAACTTCCGTGTTCTGTCCAGCTATTTGTTACTTGAAACAGGGATAAACTCTTGCCTGTGAAGTGGTGCTTTTGCACCAGAAGGTGCTGGTCCGTTGTTTTCCCTATATGAAAGACTTTGCAAAGTATCATTTCACATGCTTTTTATTAGCGATAACACTATAAATAAAGAGCATCCCTGAGTTGCGTAGCATCTAATGATCCAATCCACGTACACTGTGCTGTGCAGGTCCAGTTCATGGAAGGTTATCCCATTTGAGTCATTCGAGACACTACAGAATTTTCTTGTAAGAAAACAAGTCTATTCATTATTGTTACTGTCAAACAAAGATGATGTTCAAATGAGATATTCTGGCATCAATTTTCGATAAAGGCATGGCCATGCAGGTTGTATAATTGCTAACTGCCACTGAGTGGAAGCTCCCTGCAGGCTTCCCCATTACAGTGAGCCAGAGGAGCCTGCACTGTGGCTGAAGGATGCCTCCAGCACAGCAGAGCCTGAAGGCCACACTGAACCTGCAGCCCTGTGAAGCACACTGCAGGCCTGTACCTTGTTCAGTTAACTAATGTATGGCTCACTAATGCCTCAGGTGTACAAGGGTCTCTTGGTCAGTGGCAGAGCAGGTACCACTAAAATGTCTTATTGGATTGAGGCTTGAAGGGCAGTGCCTGCGGAGAAGCCTCACACACTGCCTGTCACAAATACATGGGCGTTAATGAGGAGAAAGCATGAAATTTTTATTATCTCTTGCTGTCTATAGCTAAAACATAGCTTCAGTGTAAAGAAAGCTGCTAAGGTGGCACATTGGCTTTGGGGGCAACTAGTCACAGGTGTGTTACCTTCGCTCCTGTTCAGGTAACCTCCACCTCATTTGAAGGAAAAATGCAACTTAGCACTAGAGCATGCTAACCTGTTGATCTGGTACCAAAAGGAAAAAGAGGGCAGGAATTGCTCCCTACAGCTGGACTCAAAGCAGTAGCCTAGGTAGAAACACACCTTTCCCAACACACCTTGCTATTCCAGGAACACAGACCTGCCAGCCAGCAAACAACATAAGCATTGTATCACAGTATCGCAGTATAGC
>WBNM01023829.1:0-10438 GCA_013399055.1 Ramphastos sulfuratus
GGGGGGGGGGTGACAGGTCCCCCAGGGCGGTGCGGGACAGGTCGGGGCTGGCGCAGCGGCTGCCGCCAGGGGGAGGGGGGGGTCCGCCGGGGCGTGGCGGTGGTCTCGGTGCCGGGGGGAGGGGAGCAGCGGCGACTCCACACCCCCCACCCAGCTCCGCGACCGGAAGTCACTGGAAGAGGGACGGGAGGGCCCGGCGGGAAGAGGAAGCGGCCGGCAGCCGGATGTGCCCGCCCCCCACATTCTGACCAATGGCGACAGAGCTGATGCTCGGAGTGACAGCGCGGCTGGGGGGGTGGGGCGGCCGCGTGCTCTTTAGCCAATAGGGGGAAGCGGGTGGGGCCTGCCTGCGCGGACGCTCCGCCCCCCGCGCCACGGACTCCGCGCGCAGCCGGCATCCAGCTGAGCTCGGGAGGACCTTCCCGGGGCGTGCGGGTCTGGGACTCCCCCCAGACCCCTTGGGACACCCCGGAACGCTCCGGACGTGCACAGCCGGCACCAGCCCGAACCCTTCCGCCAACCCCCGGGAGTTTTGTGCCCCCGTCCCCGGAACGTGCCACGTCCGGGACTTCCCCAGACTCCTTGGGATAGCCGCCGTGACCTCCCGAGGTCCGGGACCTCGCAGACCCTCCCCGGGACATGCATGGTCAGCCACTCGGGGGGTGGTTCTCCTAGTCCCCTGTCGAGTCTGCCCCGGCCCGGGATGTGCACCACTGAAACCCCTCCTCACCTTCCCCGACAGCCCTTCCCGGTTCCTCGGGCCCCGCAGACCTCCTCGGGGTGCCTCCTGCCTACAAAGCCCCGCTCCCCCCAGACCCAAAAGCTCCACTCCCGTTTCTTCGAGCCGTTGCTGCCAGTTTGGGGGTGAGACCTTCCTTACGCCCCCAACCCCCTCGAAGCCATCCACTGCCCCGATGGCGCGCGGAGGGGGGCGCAGGGGACCCCACAGAGGCGAGTGCACACACATCAGTTTATTATAAAAATTAGAGCTCTCGTGACCCACACCCCCCAACACCCCCACGGGGCCGGGGGTGTCCACTCTCCCCCGTGCCCTCCCTCGGTGTCTCCACTCCCCGACCTCGGCCCCGCTCCTCTGCCAGGGTCCCCGTCGAGGTGTTTGCCTCACCCCGGGAGGAGTCGAGGTTCAGTTTGGTGCGGGGAGGGGAGGGGGGAGGGGAGCACATCCAGCCCCTGTCTTGCCGCTGCTGCCCCCTCCCTTCACAGTTGGCCCCGGTCTGGGGTTGGGGGGGGAGCCTTTGGCCGTGGTGCCCGAATAGCCCCGGGGGTCCTGGGTGCTGCTGGGGTGCTGCTGGGAGGCTTCTGGGGGTCAGCCTCGGGTGCTGCTTCCACGCTCCCCCAGCAGCCAGTAAGTCCTGAGCTTGCCCTTGCCCTGGGGAGAGAAGCTGGGCGTCAGGGGGGGTGGAGAAAAGGGAGGGACACCCTGTCCATAGGGTGGGGTGCAGGGGACAGGGGTCAGGCTTTCGGGAGTGGGGGGCTCATTGCCCCCAAGGTTTGGGGTGCAAAGGGTGGAGGCTGCAAGATGAGCATGCAAAGTGGGGGGGGGTGGGTGGGTGTGACACCCGGGTTAGGGAGGTCCCCAATGTGGCAGCCATGCAGGGGGTTGCTGGGGGTGGGGGTGTCTGTGGCCTCACCTTCATCTCCACATCCCCCCGCAGCTCCAGCTCGAAGCAGCCGAACTCCTCCAGCACAGCCTTGGTCACCGCCGAGATGTGGATCTTGAGCGCTGCAGGAGGTGCCCAACCCAGATAGCACCCACGGGTGTCCAGCCCCAACAGCACCCGCGGGTGCGTCAAATCCCACCCCCAACAGCACCCGCGGGGATTCAAGCCAGTGCCCAGCAGCACCCCCGGGTGCCCATCACCCCCACCCCCGGCCCCCCTCACCTTCCCCGTTGGACTCCATGCGGGAGGCTGTGTTCACTGTGTCCCCGAAGAGGCAGTACCTTGGCATTTTGAGACCCACGACGCCGGCGCAGACAGGTCCTGTGGGGCACCCAGTGAGCCCCGACCGCTGCTGGCAGCAAGTCCCAGCCCAGACCCCTTCGCTGGGGGCTTCCAGTGTCCTCCTGGGTGCTGGTATCCCCTCCCCTGGCCGTGGGGGCTATGGGAGCACTGGGTGGTGCCCTGGCCACGTGAGGGCCATGTGTCCCCTCCCCCCTGACCCATGGGGATGCCATGCCCCTGTGCNTGCCCCGTGCACCCTGCCCCATGGGGATGCCACGCCCCTGTCTCTGTACGCCCTGACCCATGGGGATGCTATGCCCCTGTCCCTGTGCCCCTGATCCATAGGGACGCCATGCCCCTGTGCACCCTGCCCCATGGGGATGCCACGCCCCTGTCCCTGTTCCCCCTGGCCCATGGGGATGCCACGCCCCTGTTCCTGTGCCCCCTGACCCGTGTGGATGCCGATGCGCAGCTTGAGCTGCTGCTGGGGCCGGTGGCGGATGCGGAAGGAGCGGACAGCGTCCAGCAGTGCCAGGGCCATGCGTGCCACCTCCCGGGCGTGCAGCTTCCCGTTGCGCACTGGCAGCCCTGACACCACCATGTAGGCATCCCCGATCGTCTCCACCTGGGGAGCAGAGAGGACATCAATGGGGACATGCCCTGGGTGCCAGGACACTGGCTCTGGGGTGTCCAGCATGACTCTTGGTGCTCATGTGTCAATGTGTGTCAACACGTGCCCATGCATGCCCATATCTGTCCATATGTCCATGCCCGTCCATGCCCATGTCTGTCCACGTGCCCATGCACGCCCATGTCTGGCCGTGCATCTCCGCATGTCCACATCTCTGTGTGTCCCTGCATGCCCGTGTCTGACCATATGTCCATGCCCATGCATGCCTACATCTGTCCTTGTGCCCATGCATGCCCACGTCTGTCTACGTGTCCCTACATGCCCACATCTATGTCCCTGCTTGCCCATGTCTGCCCATGCGTCCCTGCATGCATACATCTGTCCGTGTGCCCATGCACACCCACATCTGTCTGTGTGTCCCTGCATGCCCATGCCTGTCTTGTGTGCCCGTGCATGCCCACATCTGTCCATATGTCCAGACCCATGCATGCCCACGTCTGTCCATGCATCCTTGCACGCCCACACCTGTCTGTATGCCCGTGCACGCCCACGCCTGTCTGTATGTCCATGCCCATGCATGCCCGAGCCTGTGTGTCCCTGCATGCCCACACCTGTCCATGTGCCTGTGCATGCCCACGCCTGTCCATGTGTCCCTGCATGCCCATGTCTATCCATGCACCCTTGCATGCCCACATCTGTCCATGTGCCCGTGCATGCCCACGCCTGTCCATGCATCCCTTGCATACCCACACCTGTCCATGCATCCCTGCAAGCCCACGCTTGTCCATGTGCCCATGCATGCCTACCCCGTCCATGCATCCCTGCATGCCCACACCTGTCCATGTGTCGGTGCATGCCCACGCCTGTCTGTGTGCCCCTGCATGCCCACACCTGTCCATGTGCCCATGCATGCCCACACCTGTCCATGCACCCCTGCATCCCCACACCTGTCCATGCACCTGTGCATGCCCACACCTGTCCATGCACCCCTGCATCCCCACACCTGTCCATGTGCCTGTGCATGCCCACACCTGTCCATGTGCCCCGCATGCCCACGCCTGTCTGTGTGCCCGTATGTGCCCACACCTGTCCGTGTGCCCCTGCGTGCCCAGGCCTGTGCTGACCTTGTAGACGTCGAAGTTGTCGATGATGGCGTCGAAGCAGGTGTAGAGGTCGTTGAGCAGTGTCACCACCTGCATGGGAGTGCTCTCTGCCGACAGCGCGGTGAAGCCCACGATGTCACTGAAGTAGATGGTGACACTGTCGAAGGCCTCTGCCTGCACTGTCTCGCCCCTCTTCAGCTGCTCTGCCACCGAGCTGGGGGGGTGCAGGGACTGGGTGAGGAGGTGGACAGAGCTCCCCAAACCCACCCCGGGGCCGCGGTGTCCTCAGCTTCCACCTATACCAGGAGGTCCTGGGGGTCTCCAGGCCTCTGAGGACACCCAACCCTGAGCCATGATGGGTGGGTCTGAGGTCACCCCTGGCTCATTTAGGTGCCCCAAGTCCTAGGGAGCCACTGCAGAGGGTCCTTGATGGCTCCAGCCCTTCAGGCATTCCCAGCCCTGAACCACACCAAGGGGGTCCTTGGGCTCCCTGGACTCTTCAGGCAGCCTGAGCCATGCAGCAGTCTGGGGGTCCTCAGCTCCAAACCACGTAGAGGTCCTTGCTGTCCCCAGCCCCTCCAAACACCAACCCCAACCCACACAGAGGTCCTTGCTGTCCCCAAGCCCTCCAAATACCAACCCCAAGGCATTTACAGGTCTTTGGTGTCCCCAGCCCCTCCAAACACCAACCTCAACCCNTCATGGAGAGGTCCTTGGTGTCCCCAGCCCCTCCAAACCCCAACCTCAACCCACACAGAGGTCCTTGCTGTCCCCAAGCCCTCCAAATACCAACCCCAAGCCATTTACAGGTCTTTGGTGTCCCCAGCCCCTCCAAACACCAACCTCAACCCACAGAGAGGTCCTTGCTGTCCCCAGCCCCTCCAAACACCAACCCCAAGCCATTTAGAGGTCCTTGGTGTCCCCAGTCCCTCCAAACACCAACCCCAAGCCACGTAGAGGTCCTTGGTGTCCCCAGCCCTCTCCAAACACCCCCAGCCCCAAGCCATGTAAAGGTCTTCAGTGTCTCCAGCTCCTTCAAGCATTCCAAGCCACGCAGGGCACCCAAGGGGGACCCATGCCTGGATCAGGCAGGGCATGCTGGGATGATGCCTTGGGGGCTCCCAGGAGTGTCAGGGTACACAGAGGTCTCCCCCTCAGTGCTCACTGGGGCAGGATCTGGTAGAGCAGAGCCTCAGCCTTGCGCTTCTCCTCTAGGTAAGCCTGGGTCCGCTCCTCCACCAGCTCCTCCAGGTTGTTGGCATACTGCTCCATGCGTGTCAGCAGGTTGTCCAGGATGTTGCTGCTGCTCTCCCTGCGGGCAGGGGGTGAGCACCCATCCCAAGGACCCTTCCTTGGGGGTGGGGGGTGGGGGGGGTGGTGTCGCCCCCCCCCCTCACCCGTGGAGCTTGGAGAAGGCAGAGGTATACCTGTTGAACCTGCGGAGCTGGACTTTGATCTGGTTGAAGTCAGGACGCTCCAGGACGTCCTCGGCCCAGCAGTGCTGCATCAGCTGGCCCAGCTCCTCCATGTGGCACCCAACGCTGGCAGAGGGGCGGAAGCTGGGGCACTCCCCACTCTTCACCCGCTCGATGATCTCTGGGTGAGGGGTGTGGGAACCAGAGAAGAAGAAATGGAAAGAGAGAAAAAGAATGAGCTGCTGTGTGCAGAGCATTTGACCTCCATCCCCACGCCATCAGGGTGCCTCCCGCCGGGCAGGAGAGACGGTGGGACAGCTGGCACCAGGGGANCTTGTGCTGCTGGCACTTGTCTTGAATGAGTCTTACACTCCCCTGGGATAAAGGGCAGCTGCTTCAGTCCAAAGGTGGTCGTTGCACTTGTTTGATTACTGGCAGCAGCAGGGGCAAGTGATGCAGCAGCAGGGGCAAGTGATGCAGCAGCAGGGGNGGTTGAAGTCAGGACGCTCCAGGACGTCCTCGGCCCAGCAGTGCTGCATCAGCTGGCCCAGCTCCTCCATGTGGCACCCAACGCTGGCAGAGGGGCGGAAGCTGGGGCACTCTCCACTCTTCACCCGCTCAATGATCTCTGGGTGAGGGGTGTGGGAACCAGAGAAGAAGAAATGGAAAGAGAGAAAAAGAATGAGCTGCTGTGTGCAGAGCATTTGACCTCCATCCCCACGCCATCAGGGTGCCTCCCGCCGGGCAGGAGAGACGGTGGGACAGCTGGCACCAGGGGAAAAGCAGGGCATGAAGTATGTTAAGGGACTGGGCTGTAGATGGCCTGGAGTGTGTTAATGAGTTGTTTGTGTGCTGGGATGGAAGGAGTCATGGTGAGGTGATGAGAGACTTGTTACACACAGCTATACTCAGAGTCATAGAGTCATGGAGTCNGCCCCCTCGTGGGTCCCTGGCGCCCCTCCCCCAGCTCACCTTTGGGGCTCAGGTCCATGCCCTCCACGTAGAAGACGCCGTTGCGCAGGGCGATCTCCTGCAGGATGATGCCGAAGCTGTAGACGTCTCCCTTCTGCGTGCCGCGGGCCGGCGGTGACTCCATCCGCAGCAGCTCCGGTGCCGTCCACAGCTTCTCTGAGTGGGCACCAAGGATGGGGCTCAGGCCAGGCAGGGGTCACCTGAGGGGGCAAGCCCTGGGGCCGGGACTGGACGGGCAGGGCGCTGCTTACTGGCGAAGAGCGCGTGGGAGTCCTCGGCCTCGGGCGCCAGGCGGAAGCTCTCCAGCCCGTAGTCGGTGATCTTCAGCACGAAGCGGCTGTCAACCACGCAGTTGGAGGACTTGAGGTTGCCGTGGGAGACGATGACGCCATTGTGCAGGAACTGCATCCCCTGGTGGGCCACAGAGCAGGGGGGAGGGAGCAGGGTGTGGTGGTTTGAGAGTTTCCCGCCCCACGTTGGGCGCCAAAATGCAAGTTGAAAGTAATGCAGAAATAGAAAAGCTCTCCCCGCGAACAGCAGAACTGCCCAGGAGGGCTCTCAGACCAACTCCTCTCCTTCTTTCCACCCCTCCTCCCTTATTGCAGAATCTCTTAAGTGAGATGCAGGAAGCCAGATAAGGAGTTAGAAGCAGAATGATTAGTTGGAGTTATGCAGGTCCAGGCAGTTGGAGTTATACAGGTCCAGGCAGAGGAATTAGTGAAGCAAGCAGCAGCCAGACAGGGACTGACAGACTGTGGTTATGGTTCTTGTTTTTATCTCTCTCAGCAGAACCAATGAGTGATATAGACATCACTCTTATTGTCTTTTAATAGCCAATTATCTAATTTATCTCATTAAAACACTCCAGTCAGCCTCAAACCAGCACACAGGCTTAGACCAGACCTTGGGAAGAAGTTCTGCAGTACAGAGTGGGGAAACTCTGGAACAGGCTGCCTGGGGAGACTTTGGAACAGGTTGTCTGGGGAGACTTTGGAACAGGCTGCCTGGGGAGACTCTGGAACAGGCTGCCTGGGGAGACTCTGGAACAGGCTGCCTGGGGAGACTTTGGAACAGGTTGTCTGGGGAGACTCTGGAACAGGCTGCCTGGGGAGACTCTGGAACAGGCTGCCTGGGGAGACTTTGGAACAGGTTGTCTGGGGAGACTCTGGAACAGGCTGCCTGGGGAGACTCTGGAACAGGCTGCCTGGGGAGACTTTGGAACAGGTTGCCTGGGGAGACTTTGGAACAGGCTGCCCAGGGAGACTTTGGAACAGGCTGCCCAGGGAGGCTGTACATGGCTCCTGCCTAGGAGTGTTCAAGCCCAGGCTGTCTGAGGCTGGTGGGAGGTGTCCCTGCCCATGGCAGGGGGTTGGGACTGGATGATTTTCAAGATCCCTTCCAACCCAACCCATTCTAGCTGAGTCTAGCTGAGAGGTGTCCCTGCCATGACACGGGACTGGAGCAGATGAGCTCTGAGCTCCCTTCCAACCTAAGCCATGCTGAGATTTTATGACCTGGCCAAGTTGTGCACCCACCACGGGCACAGGGGATCCCCATGGGATCTGGGTGCCTGGCAGGAACCAGCTGCTTACCTTGACAATGTCAAGGGTGAGGGAATAGCGGAACATCCAGTCCAGAGTGATGCTCTCGTTCTCCAAGATGTCCTGGGGACACGAGGGACACATAGGTGGTTCATCATCACAGATGGTGCCAGGATAGGGTGCAGCATCATCCTGCCTGCTGCAGTCACCTCCCTGCCACCCTGGCCACCAGCACAGGAGCTCTGGGCAGCCCCTGTTGCTGGGTGATGGGCACCATGAAGCCCCAGCACTGGATGATGGGCACCGTGGAGCCCTGTTGTTGCCTGATGGGCACCGTGAAGCCCCAGCACTGGATGATGGGCACAGTGAAGCCCTGTTGTTGCCTGATGGGCACTGTGAAGCCCTGTTGTTGCCTGATGGGCACCGTGAAGCCCCAGCAGTGGATGATGGGCACCATGAAGCCCTGTTGTTGGGTGATGGGCTCCATGAAGCCCCAGCACTGGATGATGGGCACCATGAAGCCCTGTTGTTGCCTGATGGGCACCGTGAAGCCCCAGCACTGGATGATGGGCACCGTGAAGCCCTGTTGTTGCCTGATGGGCACCGTGAAGCCCTGTTGTTGCCTGATAGGCACCGTGAAGCCCTGTTGTTGCCTGATGGGCACTGTGAAACCCTGTTGTTGCCTGATGGGCACTGTGAAGCCCCAGCACTGGATGATGGGCACCGTGAAGCCCTGTTGTTGCCTAATGGGCACCGTGAAGCCCTGTTGTTGCCTGATAGGCACCATGAAGCCCTGTTGTTGCCTGATGGGCACTGTGAAGCCCTGTTGATGGGTGATGGGCACCGTGAAGCCCCAGCACTGGGTGATGGGCACTGAGGGAAGAAGCTGCAGCTGCAGTACCTGCAGGCTCCCGCGCGGGCAGTACTCAGTCAGGATGCAGATGTTGGGGGGGTCGGTGCAGGCCCCGACGAAGCGAGTCAGGTGCTCGTTTTGGACATCCCTCATCTGAAGCAGAGGAGAGTGTGGGTCCAGGCTTGTGCTGTGCCCACCTCACCCAGGGGACAACAGGCTGGGCACCCCATCCCACAGCACTGAGCTGGGGGCCACCTACATGCTTCAGCTCGAACAAGACCTTGCGAGTCAGCTCGATGCGCTTGCGGTTCAGGTGCTTCACGGCCACCAGGTTGCCCTGGGGAGACACAGGGGTGATGGGTGCCCAGCAGGGGGGTGCTGGGTGAAGTGCCAACACAGGGCTCCATGAAGCCCTGACATGAGTTGCTAGGCTCTGTGAAGCCTGGAGGGGTGGTGGATGCCCATTGCTGCTCCCTGGTACCTTGTAATACGCCGTCTTGGCATAGACCTGGAACTGCCCCTCCGTGGTCATCAGCGAGCCATAGTTGGAGCCCCTCTGGGGGAAGGGACACAGAGTGAGGCTGGTCCCTGGTCCCTGCCAGCGCAGCAGGGGCTGGGCACAGGCTGGGTGCTCACCATGGACAGGGTGAGCTTGCTGCCAGCACTCCGGAGGTGCTTCTCCAGGGTGCTCATCTGCACATCCTCCCAGCGGACACGCCACAGCTCGGCCGCCAGCTCCTTCTCCAGCTGCAGCTTCCTGCGCCGGGAGGGCAGGGTGAGACCCCCAGCGTGTGTCCCCCCACCTCTGGGGACAGCAGCACAGCCTCAGGGTCACCCTCCCCGACCCCGGCACCCCCACCTGTAGATGAAGAAGGAAGTGACGGTGATGGCCAGGAGGATCAGGCTGACCACGAGGGACAGGACCTCCAGGGTGGACAGGCTGGCTGCACAGGGAGAGGAGGGTGGTGAGGGGCTGCTGGGTGCCCAGGGTGGGGGTCCCATGTCATGCCCCCTCCCCCCCCCCTCGACACCACTCACCTTTGTGGCACAGGGGGTCGCTGTTGTCGAAGCCACAGGGGGGGACGTCAGAGGGGACCACGTTCCCTGGCCAGTGGATCTCACGGCCTGGCACCATCTGGATCTTCTTGGTGGTGCCGTTGTAGTTGGCCACGATCTTGGGGTGAAGGAGATAAGAAATGGGTGGGAGGAGACACCCCTCCCCCACCAGCCAACTCACGGGGGCCAGCTGCCACCACACCAGGGCTCACCTGGAAGTCCCCCCGTGTGGGATCCATGTCCCACAGGGAGTAGTCGCTCTCCCGGTCCCCGTTCTCATCGATCTTCAGGAAGCCAGTGACACCTGGGGGCAGACGGTGAAGGGCTGGAGAGGACACCAAGGACCCCAGCCCACGGGTGGAGGCTTGGATCCCAAAACAGCATCCTGAGAGAGGGGCAGGTGGGTGCCTGGCAGGCAGCACCACCCGGTGGGGATGTGCCAGGGCCGGGAGCGGGCTGGAGCTGACCGTAGAAGGTTCGGTTCCACATCTGGCGGGTGACAGCCGAGGCGTTGGTGACGGAGCCGCCCTGCGCCAGCGTCTCGTTGACAGCCTGGGCGTAGAGCAGGACCCCATCGTGGAAGGCAGCAGCGATGAAGTTCACCTGGGGGTCATAGAGATGGCTCAGGGACAGGAGGCAGCCAGGGGTCCCTGTGCCCCTCACCTCCAGCAGCTCCAGGTCATCCTGCAGCTCCTCATCCCCAGCGGCTTCAGCTTCAGCCTGTGTCCCCTTGTCCCCAGCTCCACTATGTGAGCCCCAGAGCAGCTCCAGCTCCATTCCATGTCCCCAGCTCTTGTATGCCCCCAGCAGCTCCAGCTCCATTCCATGTCCCCAGCTCTTGTATCCCCCAGCAGCTCCAGCTCCATTCCATGTCCCCAGCTCTTGTATCCCCCAGCAGCTCCA
>WBNM01023829.1:10495-31148 GCA_013399055.1 Ramphastos sulfuratus
CAAGCTCTTGTATCCCCCCAGCACCTCCAACTCCATTCCATGTCCCAAGCCCTTGTATCCCTCAGCAGCTCCAGCTCCATTCCATGTCCCCAGCTATTGTATCCCCCCCATCAGCTCCAGCTCCATCCCACCTGCCCCTGTCCTCAGCTCCATCTCCTGTCCCCCCAGCAGCCCCAACTCCCTCCTGTGCCCCCCAGCTTTGCCAGCTCCATGCCCTGTGTCCCACCAAGCCATCCTTCATGGAGAAGTTGAAGTGGGTGAGTGCCTCCTCCTTCAGCCGTGCCAGGAAGGGTCGGTACTCAGGGTTCTCAGGCTCCTTGTAGGTGATGATGGTGACTGCCTGGGGTGGGGGAGAGCAGCTGACAGCCTCCCCAGCTGGACCACCCTGGGGACAGGGACCCCACCCTCTCCCCCCGATGGGGTGAGAACATGTCACACGAACACGCACGTGTGTGTGGTGGGTGCCCATTTCCACGCCCAACACGCGTGGTGGGTGCCCGTGGCCGTGCCCCTGTGTGTGGCAGGCGCTCATGCAGGGCACTCCTGCTGGCCGACCGCACGCACGAACCCGTGCCAGGTGCCGGTGGGTGCCTGTGCCCACAGGTGCGAGGTGGGTGCTCACCTCAAAGGCTTGCCGGGCGCTGGCATCGTGGCGGTCCCCACGCTTCCAGGGCCGCTGGGGCTCGGGGAAGTGAGTGCCCTGCAGGCTGGCCCCGAAGGTGTCGATGTAGAAGAAGGCGAAGTCCCCGCGGGTCAGCCCCTCCCGCCCTGCCTGCAGCATCAGCTCCCGCAGCGTCTCCGGGGCGCAGCACACGTAGACAACTGGCCGGGCAGAGGTGGCACCCTGAGAACACCCCCAGGGCACCCCAAGATCTCCTCGTGCCCAGGACACACCGAAAATCTCCATCCCTGGAGAACCCTGAAGATCTCCCATCCCTGAGGAACCTCGATGACCTCCACCCTGGGGCACCCCAAGACCCCAACCCAGCACCCCAAAGCTGCCCAGTTAATGCGGGGTGCAGGAGGGGACATGTGGTGGCTCATGCCAAGGGGGGACTGACAGGATTTTGGGGAGCAGGAGATTCTGGCCCCCGCTGCCTGCTTGCCCCAGCGCTGTGCCCTGCCCGCCTGTGCCCTTTGCCGCGGGCGCCAGGCAGAGGTTTCCTGTTTTTTCCGACTCTGTTTCCTCCTCGTTGCGGCCCAGATCACAGCAGAGATTGATTCCTGGCGGCGCGGTGACCCTGGCGGGTGCCACCTACCCCTCTGCCACAGTCCCCTCGGCACAGGGCTGTGGTGCCAAGAGAACTCCAGAGTGATGCCCATCACAGAGACACAGTCCTGCCACCCACCAGGACCCCAAAATAGCACCCACCAAAGCTGAGCAGCAAGATGGCGAGGCTGGGGACAGCCGGATGCCACCCACCCAGTGCCAGCCCTGCTGGCACTCACTTCCCCGGTGCCACCCAGCATGGCTCCGACTTGAGCAGCAACAGGGATGGGGACAGAGCCAGCCTAGAGCGGAGGGGAGCAGGGTGAGTGGCCATGCCCAGCCACTCGTGGTGGGCACAACACGGGGTGGGGGTGCAGGGGGAGTCAGGTTGCAGGGCTGGGGCAGCACAGGAGTGTGCGTGGCCATGGAGCAGAACCACCTGGCACAGCCGCGGCCACCCGCGTGGTGCCACCGACACCGAGGCACAGACCTGTGCTGCCAATAACACCCGGGCACAGACTTGTACACCCAGCTACTGCCACCAGCACTTGGGTACTGCCACCAACCCCCGGGCACAGCTGCATTCACCCGTGTGCCGCCGCCCAACACCCAAGCACTGCCATCAACGCTCGGACACAGCCAGGGACAGCTGTGTGCTGCCATAAACACCCAGGCACAGCCGTGTTCTTCCACCAACACCTGGGCAGAGATCTGCACACCCTCGAACATCCAGGCACAGCCCTGTTCACCTGGGCACCACGACCACGCGGGCACATCCGTGTTCACCTGGGTACCACCACCACCAACACGCAGGCACAGTCGTGGTCACCCGGGCACCACCACCACCACCACCCGGGCACAGCCACGTTCACCCGTGCGGAGCCGTCTAGAGCTGCTGCCAACCCGTCACAGCCATGCTGCCGGGCACACCCGTGTGGAGCTGGGCACAGCCACGCAGAGCCTCGGAGAACCACCCAAGCTCATCCCTGCCGGCACTCTGCTCCCACCGTTCTGTGCCCTCTTCTCCCCGTGCCGGTGCCTGGCCAGCCCCCGCCACCGGTGCGTGTCCCCCTGCATCACTCACTGCGCCCCTTCTGCTTGATCTCCTGGATGATGAAGGAGAAGTTGCCGTCGCCGCGGAACACGACGTCCACAATGGTGAGGTTGCGCAGGGTGGGCAGCTGGACGTAGAGCCCCTCGGCGGCGAAGAAGTAGGGGCGGTCGTCCATCTTCTCGTCCCAGTACACCAGCAGCGCCCGCCGCGTCCAGTTGAAGCGGCGGTGCAGCTGCACCCCCAGCTCGCCCAGCTTGCGGTGGCTGGGACCGGCGCGGGTGGTCAGCCCGAACTGCTCTTGCTTGTCGTCGAAGCCATGGGCTTCGGCACCCGCCGTCACCAGTGGAAGTCGCCAGTGGGTGGTGAACCGTGCGACCGGTGCCGCCGTGTAGACGCAGCCGGGTCCCAGGAAGGCGGCAGGGTGATGAGCGAGCCGGAGGTCGACGGCGGTCAGCGGCGCGGCCATTTCGGAGCAAACCCCGTGCCGGTCCTCGCTGCTACCGAAAACCCAGCGCAGGGTGAATCCCGGTAACAGATCGGGCCGGGCGTTAACGGCGGCGGCTGCCAACCGCACCGCCGGCCCCACGCGTGGCCAAGCCCACGGGTAGGTGAGGTTACGTTCGGGTAACACCACCGCAAGAGTCAAGGCGGTTGTCCCCGTCGTCGCCGCCGTCGTCGCCGCCGCCACCGTCGCCGCGCCGCAGAGCACGGCCAGCACCGCCAGCATCGCCCACGGAGAGTGGCTTTTCCCACCCCCNGTTATCATCCACACCGAGCTTAACTCCTTCCTGCCCGCCCCGCCACCCCGCCCCGGCAGCCACCGAGGACCGGGAGGGAGGGAGGATGGGGCCGCCCGGCGGCGGGTGCCGCGATCCCCACCCGGCTGAGGCCGGGCAAACTCATCAGCGGGCAGGGAGCTGCCTCGCAGCACCGGTCCTCGATCCCGCGAATGTCCCTCCTAGCCTCCTGCTCCCGGCGTGGGAGCTGCTAACCCGTGTCCGGGTCCCGGTAGCACTGGGGGAGCGGGGAGATTACACCGGACAGATCCTCCTGCGGGGGCTGCGCGGTTCCAGGGGACACCGCACAGCTGGAGATCAGGAGTGGCTCCGGGAACAGGCGAAGAGCTTGCTGACACGAGGACGCGTGTGGCTGTGTGGACACGCGTGGCTCGGGGACACGCACAACCCTCCGGGGACAATCTCGACTCCCGGGGACGCCCACAGTGCTAGCGTGGGGGTGTCCCGCCACGCTCTCAAGCAGACTAAGCTGCAAAGAGCTAATCACGCCAGAGTGTGAGCGGCTGAGGCCGCGGTGATAGTTAATGAGATTTTAATTGAGCTGCTGCTGAGGTTTTTAAAAAGGCGTTCTCGGGAGCGATAGAAAAGAAAACGAAATCTCTGCTAGCAGAGGATGGTTTCGATCCATCGACCTCTGGGTTATGGGCCCAGCACGCTTCCGCTGCGCCACTCTGCTGCATGGCAAAATTCTTTCCTCGCTTTCTGAAGTTACTGAAAACAAGCGCATGCGCGCTGAGGCCGCACTCCGTCCCATTCATGAACGTAGTGCCCCCTCCAGCGGCCGCCCCTTTCGTGTGCTGCCCTCTCCGTGAGTGGTCACTTCCCCCCGCGCTCCGCCCCTCCGCCTCGGATTGATGTCTGGCTGAGCCAATGATTCGCAGAGATGTGCTGTCAGTGGGCAGGCCTGCGGCGGGCGGAAGCCAATGGGCGCGCAGGTTGTTGCGAGGTGCGGGAAGCGGCGCCTGGCGGGGTCTGCGCGGCGGCGGCGGCGTTCATTGTTCGGAGCGGCGGCACCATGAGGTGAGCGGGAGCCGAGCGGGCCGGGCCGGGGGCGTCCAGACAGCCTCGGGGCGCCGCTGGAGCCCCGAGGGACTCTTGGGGGAGGATCCAAGCTCTACGCGGGCGGGAGCTGGGGGAAACCTCAGGGAAGGGCATCTCGGGGGGCTCGCAGACCCTCCTCGGGCTCCCCGCTCCCTAACGCCGCTTCCCTTCTCTCTTCTGCAGGGGCGATCGAGGCAGAGGCCGTGGCGGACGCTTTGGTTCCAGGGGAGGCCCTGGCAGTGGGCGAGTCTGGCTTCTGCTTTAGCGAGGGTGGCTCTTTAGAGTGCCAGGTGTAGGGGGTGGGCTGCGGCCGCCCCGATGGGGCGAGCTGCCGGGGGAGCGGAGCACAGAACTTGGGGGCTTTAGCTTGCAGTGTAGCACAGGCCAGAGCTCAGGCGTAGAGCCGGGAGGTGGGCGGGGGTCTGCAGGCCTCTCCGGGCCGGGTCCGTGGGCACGGGAAACCCTCGGTGTGCGGCCACTGCCCGACGGCACCGGGGCGAGGCGGGGGTTAGTTACCGTCAGGGGGGTTATAAAGACATCTTTCCATTTCTGTAGGGCCTTTCTTGCGTCTTCAGCCCGAATCTCCGCGGAACGGTGATGGGGTGGGGGAGTGCTGGGTGCTGCTGGGGCACAGCTCTGCAGAGGATAAAATCTTTTCCTTTTTTTTTTCCCCTTTAGGTTCCGGCCCTTTGTGCCCCACATCCCCTTTGATTTCTATGTCGTGAGTAATCCTCTCCTACAGAGCTGTTCCCAGGCCCCAGCTGTGGGATTTTTGCCGTGTTTAAAGCTGTCTCTTGAAAATCTTTGTTTGCAGACCTTGATGCTTTGACTTCTTTTAGTGGGATTGCAGTGAAAAAAGTTCACTGAAAATCTTGTTTGCTCCATAACTAACCTAAAAAAAAATACATCTTAGTGGCTCTTGCTTGGAGTATTTGTGTCAAAACAACATGACCAGGATGGAACCAAGTGGGGAAAAAAAAAATCATGAGTGCCTTGGTTGAGGTTTTGTGCTGTTCTGTCAGCTCCCTGTACCACAGGGGTTATGCTGGGGGCTGCCACCCAGCTGTCAGGTGTCCTTCAGGCTGTCTTTACACATTGGTCCCTCATAAAGACCAACAGCAACACATTTTCTGCCTTTGTATAGGAAGAAATAATTTGATCCATGGAATGGTTTGAGTTGGAAGGGACCTTGAGGTTCATCCAGTTCCATAGGCAGGGACACCTCCCACCAGCCCAGGTTGCTCATCCAGCCTGGCCTTCAACACCCCCAGCTCAGGTCCATCCCCCAGGGCTCCAGCACCTTCACACCAAAAAAGTTTTTCCTGCTCAGATGGACCCTGCTAAGCTCTGGCTTGTCCCAGTGGTGCCACATTTAAGAAGGGGAAGCTGCTGTGCAGCAGCAGCCTGAGAGAGAACTTGCAAAGCAAAGTTCATTTTTCATTTCCAGTCCCTGCAGATCCCCTCATAGCAACTGAAAAGCTGCAGCCATCTGCAAACAAACTGGGGCCTGCCTAAGGAATGGTAAAACCCCTCCTGATGGGGCAGACCTCAGCCAGAGGAGTCCATCTCACACTCTGCTGGTGGATGGCAGCAGCTCCTCTGCTGCTGGAGACCTGCTGCTGCCAAGGGCCTCTCTCCCTTAGGCTGACATGGGCACAGGTGCTGGAGAACACCAGGAGATGGAATAAAAGTTGCTGCTGAGTGGCTTCAGCCCAAGTCTTCTGCCTGGGACACTGCAGTCTGATTTCTGATCCCCTTTCAGTGTGAAATGGCTTTTCCTCGGGTCAAGCCTGCTGCTGATGAGACAGCCTTCAGTGAGGCCCTGCTGAAGAGAAACCAGGACCTTGCTCCCACTGCTGCTGAACAGGTTTTGTGCCCCAAATTACTCTGAAACTCTAGGGCTGGATCTTGCTGTGGGGTTAGCACAAAAGGCCAGAGCAGGCTTTCAGAGGGCAGGGCCAGGAGCAGCCTGAAAATGAGTGACTTGGCTCAGCAAAGCCCTGCTGTGGGAGCCTGGGTGGCATTGCCTGGGTGGCATTGCCTGGTTGAGGAGTGCAAAGGCTGCATTTTGGCCTGGTTTATCTTGCACCAGGGCTGTGTAGGATCAGATTCTTCCCAGTCATACCAGATGGTAACACCACTCCCCTCTGCCTCTCCTTCCCCAGGCTTCCATTCTCTCCCTGGTGACCAAAATCAACAACGTGATTGACAATTTGATTGTGGCACCTGGGACCTTTGAAGTGGTGAGTCTCAAAAAGTGGTGAGCTTGAGAAGAGCTGCACAAGGGGTGGTGCTTTGGCACAAGGGGTGGTGCTTTGGCACAAGGGGTGGTGCTTTGGCACAAGGGCTGATGCTGTCCAGGCACCAAACCTAGCCCAGAGAAGGCTAAAGGTTCTTGGTGACTCTCAGAAGTGTGGCAAATGCCTTAAATTCATTCATAGCCTCCAGCTCTGCTGTCCTCAGCTGCCCAGCAGCAGTGAGGCACAGAGCTGCTGGGCTGGAGTAGGCCACAAAGGTGAGCCAAGGGCTGGAGCAGCTCTGCTTTGAGGACAGGCTGAGGGAGCTGGGGGTGTGCAGCCTGGAGAGAAGACTCCAGAGGCGACCTTAGAGCTGCCTACCCTCTGATGAGCTCTGAGCTCCCTTCCAGCTTGAGCCTTTTTGCTTTGTCTTTGCCTTTTCCAATAGCAAATTGAGGAGAGAAAACTCCAGGAGGGACCTTAGAGCTGCCTATCCTCTGATGAGCTCTGAGCTCCTTTCCAACTTGAGCCTTTCTGCTTTGTCTTTGCCTTTTCCAACAGCAAATTGAGGAGAGAAAACTCCAGGGGGGATCTTAGAGCTGCCTGCCCCCTGATGAGCTCTGAGCTCCCTTCCAACTTGAGCCTTTTTGCTTTGTTTTTGCCTTTTCCAACAGCAAATTGAGGAGAGAAAACTCCAGGGGGGATCTTAGAGCTGCCTGCCCCCTGATGAGCTCTGAGCTCCCTTCCAACTTGAGCCTTTTTGCTTTGTTTTTGCCTTTTCCAACAGCAAATTGAGGAGAGAAAACTCCAGGGGGGATCTTAGAGCTGCCTGCCCCCTGATGAGCTCTGAGCTCCCTTCCAACTTGAGCCTTTTTGCTTTGTTTTTGCCTTTTCCAACAGCAAATTGAGGAGAGAAAACTCCAGGGGGGATCTTAGAGCTGCCTGCCCCCTGATGAGCTCTGAGCTCCCTTCCAACTTGAGCCTTTTTGCTTTGTTTTTGCCTTTTCCAACAGCAAATTGAGGAGAGAAAACTCCAGGGGGGATCTTAGAGCTGCCTGCCCCCTGATGAGCTCTGAGCTCCCTTCCAACTTGAGCCTTTTTGCTTTGTTTTTGCCTTTTCCAACAGCAAATTGAGGAGAGAAAACTCCAGGAGGGACCTTAGAGCTGCCTGCCCCCTGATGAGCTCTGAGCTCCCTTCCAACTTGAGCCTTTCTTTGCCTTTTCCAACAGCAAATTGAGGAGGTTCGCCAGGTGGGGTCCTACAAGAAGGGCACCATGATGACAGGGCACAACGTGGCTGACCTGGTGGTGATTCTGAAGATCCTGCCCACCTGTGAGTGTCAGCAGGGCAGGTGCTGAGTGCACCACGGTGCTGAGGCCTGCTTCTCACCTCCTCTCCCTCTGCTTCTCCTCACTAGTGGAAGCTGTGGCAGCTTTGGGAAACAAAGTGGTGGAAAGCCTGAGAGCGCAGGACCCCAGCGAAGGTCAGGATGTGCTCCTGTGTCACACAGGCCTGAGGCTGGGCAGCATCTCCAGAGCTCTGGGAGGTGTCTGCAGGTGGTGCTGCTTCTGCTGGTAAAAGTCTTCAGTCCCTCCATGAGGAATTCTGCTTCTTCCTCCTCAGTCCTGACCATGCTGACCAACGAGACAGGCTTTGAGATCAGCTCAGCTGATGCCACGGTGAAGATCCTCATCACCACTGTGCCACCCAACCTGCGCAAGCTGGACCCAGAGCTGCACTGTAAGGGCTCAGCCTTCTCTGCCCCAGGCTTCTCTGGTGTGGGATGGAGGCAGTCAGCATCCCCTCCTCTCACCCTGCCCTACACCCACTCACCTTTGGGTTGAAACCCCAGGAATGGAGTCCTGTGTCCAGTTCTGGAGCCCTCGTTGTAGGAAGGAGATGGACCTGGTGGAGTGGGTACAGAGGGCATGGAAGTGAGCAGAGGTTTGGAGCACCTCTGCTATGAGGAGAGGCTGAGGGAGCTGGAGGTGTTCATTGTAGGAAGGAGATGGCCCTGGTGGAGTGGGTACAGAGGGCATGGAAGTGAGCAGAGGCTTGGAGCACCTCTGCTATGGGGAGAGACTGAGGGAGCTGGAGGTGTTCATTGTAGGAAGGAGATGGCCCTGGGGGAGTGGGTACAGAGCAGGCCATGGAAGTGAGCAGAGGTTTGGAGCACCTCTGCTATGGGGAGAGGCTGAGGGGGCTGGAGGTGTTCATTGTAGGAAGGAGGTGGCCCTGGGGGAGTGGGTACAGAGCANCAGACAGGGCCCTGGGTGACCTGGGCTGGTAGGGATGTCCCTGCTGACTGCAGGATGACCTCTGGGGGGGGTCCCTTCCAGCCCAGCTCATTCTATGAGGAGAGCCTGAGGGAGCTGAGGCTTTTTAGCTTGGGGAGGAGGAGACTAAGAGAGGTCTATAAACATTGATGAGGTCATGTAAGGGGTGAGGGCCAGGAGGATGGAGCCAGGCTCTGCTGGGTGATGCCCAGTGACAGCACAAGGGGCAGTGGCTGGAAACTGAGGCATAGGAGGTTCCATGTGAACCTGAGGAAGAATTTTTTTTGCCCTCTGAGGGTGACAGAGCCCTGGCACAGGCTGCCCAGGGTGGGTTCCCCTCTCTGGAGATGCTCAAGAACCATCTGGATGCGTTCCAGTGTGATCTGCTCTGGGTGATCCTGCTCTGGCAGGGGGGGCTGGAGCAGATGATCTTTGGAGGTCCCTTCCATCCCCTGACATTTTGTGACTCTCTGAATGTGCTGCTGCTTGCTTTCAGTGGACATCAAAGTGCTGCAGAGTGCCCTGGCTGCCATCAGGCACGCGCGCTGGTTTGAGGAGAACGCCTCGCAGTCCACGTGAGTCCAGCCTCAACTGCAGCTGAGCCAAGAGAAGCCTTGAGAGAGGATGGGGAAAAGCAAGGTCCTGGGAGGTGCTGGACCTGTTAGGAACCCTCCCCCCTGCTGCCATTTTCTCTAGGGTGAAGGTCTTGATCCGGCTGCTCAAAGACCTGAGGATTCGTTTTCCTGGCTTTGAGCCTCTCACGCCATGGATCCTGGACCTGCTGGTGAGTGCATGAGGAGGGTCCTGATGGAATCCCAGAGCTGAGTGGTGGCTGCCTGCAGGTCCCTGGGCTCCTGCAACAGCAGGAGCTGGGATTCTTTCCTTGCAGGAAGCTGCTGTCATCCTAACTCTTCCTTTCCTCACCCCTCCAGGGGCACTATGCTGTGATGAACAACCCAACCAGGCAGCCGCTGGCACTCAACATCGCCTACAGGTCTGTCACTGCTTCCCCCCTCCAGGCTCTGGTACTGCCTCAGGCTTGAATGTGCCAAGTGATAGCAGCAGCAGCATCTCAGGGCTTGGATAGACCCAAAGCAGCTTCCTCATATAGACCATAGCACTATGGAAGGGCTCAGGCTGGAAGGGACCTCAGAGGTCACCTCCAACCTCCCCACCAGGGGCAGGGAACGCCTCTTGACGCAGCTGCTCGAGGCCTCATCCCCCAGCACCCCCAGGATGTGCTCACTGGGGCCTCCCTGGCTGCACTGGTGCTGAGTGTTTCCTTCCCAACCTCAACTCTCATCCTGCAGACGCTGCCTGCAGATCCTGGCTGCGGGGCTCTTCCTGCCTGGCTCAGTTGGCATCACCGACCCCTGCGAGAGCGGCAACTTCCGCGTGCACACCGTCATGACCCTGGAGCAGCAGGTGGGGCACAGGGCCAGGGGCTGCCCTGCACAGGAGCCAGCAGTGTGCCCAGGTGGCCAAGAAGGCCAAGGGCATCCTGGCCTGCATCAGGAGCAATGTGGCCAACAGGACCAGGGCAGTGCTTCTGCCCCTGTGCTCAGCACTGCTTAGGCCACACCTTGAGTGCTGTGTCCAGTTGTGGGCCACTCAATTCAAGAGAGATGTTGAGGTGCTGGAAGGTGTCCAGAGAAGGGCACCAAGGCTGGTGAGGGGGCACAGCCCTGTGAGGAGAGGCTGAGGGAGCTGGGGGTGTGCAGCCTGCACAAGAGGAGGCTCAGGGCAGACCTCATTGCTCTCTGCAGCTCCCTGAAGGGAGGTTGCAGCCAGCTGGGGTTGGGCTCTGCTGCCAGGCACCCAGGGCCAGAACAAGAGGGCACAGCCTCAAGCTGTGCCAGGGCAGCCTCAGGCTGGATGTGAGGAAGAAGTTCTCCCCAGCAAGTGATTGGCACTGGGATGGGCTGCCCAGGGAGGTGGTGGAGTGCCCATCCCTGGAGGTGTTCAAGAAGAGACTGGATGGGACACTTAGTGCCATGGTCTGGTTGATTGGATAGGGCTGGGTGAGAGGTTGGACTGGATGAGCTTGGAGGTCTCTTCCAACCTCTCTGACTCCATGATTCTGTGATCCAGTTCCAACCCCCCTGCCATGGGCAGGGACATCTCACACTAGATCAGGCTGTCCAGAGAACAACAACAACAGGAGAGGGCACAGCCTCAAGCTGTGCCAGGGCAGGCTCAGGCTGGATGTGAGGAAGAAGTTCCCCACAGCAAGAGTGATTGGCACTGGGATGGGCTGCCCAGGGAGGTGGTGGAGTGCCCATCCCTGGAGGTGTTCAAGAGGAGGCTGCATGAGGCACTTGGTGCCAGGGCTTAGTTCATTAGAAGGTGTTCACTGATTGCAGAGGTCTTCTCCAGCCCTGTTCATTCTGTGACTGTGTGACCATCCCCTCTGCAGGACATGGTGTGTTACACTGCCCAGACCCTCGTCAGGATCCTCTCACATGGAGGCTACAGGAAGATCCTGGGCCAGGAGGGAGATGCCAGCTGTGAGTGGGGAGCTGGGCATGGCTGGGGGCAACGAGGCTGCATTTCAGCAGTCATGGAATGGGTTGGAAGGGACCCTCAAGATCAGCCAGTGCCAACCCCCTGCCATGGCCAGGGACACCTCCCACTAGCCCAGGGTGCTCAAGGCCTCATCCAGCCTGGCCTTGAACATCCCCAGGGAGGGGACATCCACAGCCTCCCTGAGCAACCTCTTCAGGATCTCCTCACCCTCACTCTAAAGAATTTCTTTCTCCTCTCCAGTCTCAATCTCTCTTCTAGCTCCTGCCATTGCCCCCTGTCCAAAGTCCCTCCCCAGCTCTCCTGTAGACCCTTCAGGTACTAGAAGGCTGCTCTAAGATCTCCCTGGAGCCTTCTCCAGGCTGGTTAGCCCCAGCACTCTGAGCCTGTCCCCAGGGGGGAGGTTCTGCACCCCTCTGATCATCCTGGTGGCCTCCTCTGGCCCCTCTCCAGCAGTTCTATGTCCCTCTTGTGCTGAGGCCTCCAAGGAGAAGAGACTTTTTTTTTTCCTGGAAGATGCTGGACTGTAATGAGACATTAGGAGGAAATTCTCCCCCAGGAGGCTGGTGAGGTACTGGAACAGATTGCCCAGAGAAGTTGTGGAGGCTTTAAGCCTGGAAGTGTTCAAGGCCAGGTTGGATGGGGCCTTGAGCAAGCTGCTCTAGCAGGAGCTGTTTTGGCACTGGATGGTCTTGAAGGTCCCTTCCAACCCAAACCACTCTGGGACTGTACAAGGAGGGCTGTGATGCTTCCCCCCTCTGCACATCCTGGGGCTTGTCTACACTGCTCAAGGCCACCCTGAGCCCCTCTTTTTGCAGACTTGGCTTCTGAAATGTCCACGTGGGATGGAGTAATTGTGACACCTTCAGAGAAGGCTTATGAGAAACCTCCAGAGAAGAAAGAAGGAGAAGAGGAAGAGGAGAATCAGGAGGAACCTGCCACAGGCGAGGAGGAGGAGAGCATGGAGACACAGGAGTGACTCACCCAGGTAGCAGCTGGCAGTGAGGCCTGGGAGAAGACAGCTCCAGGCAGGGAGGGAATTATCCAGGCACCCTGTGTCCCCTCTTCACTGCTTGTCCTTCCTCTGCAGCAGAATCTCCCACCCCTGGGTGCTGCTGGTTGAAGGACACCAAGCACCAAGCAGAGGACTGAGCCCATCCCTGGCAGGCCCTGGCCCTTGTCTATGTTTTTTTTTTTTATAAGCTGCACATTAAAATGTTGCCTGTTTGGAGTGTGTCCTGCTGGGGGAATGGGGTAGAAGGGGCACAGAGAGGGCACCTGGAAAAGGGCTGACAGCAGGAAGAAGAAGTACAACTTAAAATGGTGGAGTTGTGAAGGTTGGAAGAGACTTTTAAAGCTCATCAGGTCCAACCCTACCCCAGCACTGCCAGGGCACCACCAAACCATGGCTTTGAAACCCTGCAGGGATGGGGACTCCACCACTACCCTGGGCAGCCTCTTCCAGGCTCTTTTGGAACCCTTTCACTGAAAAAGTGTCCAGCCTAAACCTCCCCTGGGGCAACCTGAGGCCATTTCCTCTCCTCCTTTCATGTGTTCCTTGACTCCAGCTTCCTCTCAGGGAGCTGTAGAGACCCAGAAGGTCTCAACTCAGCCTCTTTTCTCCAGGCTGAACACTGCCAGCTGCTCTTCTCCAGACCCTTCCCCAGCTTTGTTAACTTTCTCTGGCCCTGACCCAGCTCTTTGATGTCCTTGTTGGAGTGAGGGGCCCAAACCTGCCCCTAGGACTGGAGGTGTAGCCTCCCCAGTGCCCAGGGAAGGGGCACAACCCCTGTCCTGCTCCTGCTGGCTGTGTTGTGGCTGATCCATGGCACTGCTGGTGGCCATCTGGACACATCCCCTGGCTTGTCTTCAACCCTCCCAGGTTCTTTTCCATCAGGTACCTTCCAGACACTNGTGTTCCTTGACTCCAGCTTCCTCTCAGGGAGCTGTAGAGACCCAGAAGGTCTCAACTCAGCCTCTTTTCTCCAGGCTGAACACTGCCAGCTGCTCTTCTCCAGACCCTTCCCCAGCTTTGTTAACTTTCTCTGGCCCTGACCCAGCTCTTTGATGTCCTTGTTGGAGTGAGGGGCCCAAACCTGCCCCTAGGACTGGAGGTGTAGCCTCCCCAGTGCCCAGGGAAGGGGCACAACCCCTGTCCTGCTCCTGCTGGCTGTGTTGTGGCTGATCCATGGCACTGCTGGTGGCCATCTGGACACATCCCCTGGCTTGTCTTCAACCCTCCCAGGTTCTTTTCCATCAGGTACCTTCCAGACACTCTGCCCCAACTTGAAAGACTCTCTCTGGGGCTCCTGAACCCCCTCCTGCTCCCCTCCACCATCCTGGATCTGCTTTCTCCAAGGCCATGATGTTGGGAGTGTCACCAGCCCATAAGCCCCAAGCAGTCCCTTTTTATTTTGCTGCCTACAAATGGTGCAATACAATTTGAGGTGTCCCCCCCCAGCCCCTTCAGCTGCAGCCTCACTCTGCAGGACTTCTCACCCTGTCCTGTGGACGCTGCTACAACCAGGGGGTCACTGCTCCCCTTGCCAGCAGCTCTCTCTGCTGTCCTTGAGGGTGGCCCTTGGCACCCTGCCCAGCTTGTGGGGGCTGTTGGCAGAGCCACAGTGCCAGGCAGATCCGGGTGGGTACCACCGCGGGGGGGTTCACTTGCCAGGCAAGCCCTGGGGGTAGCTCCCAGCCGCCTCCAGCAGAGCCTTCCTGCGCAGCGTCTCCTTGGCCACGCTGTGGTTCAGCCTCCGCAGCCGTTCCTGGTGGGGGGAGGAGCAGGATCAGAGGGGGCTGGGACCTCCTCTCCCCCCAGCACAGGGCCGGCCCCAGCCCCGCGGGACCCTGCGCTGACCTGAGCGTTCTGCAGGATGTTGTTGACCAGCACCACTCTGCGGCGCGCGTTCAGCAGCTTCTTCACGTAGGGGTCGAGGTCCAGCGCCACTTTCTGGTCCTCGTTGATACGACAGAGCTCTGGGAGAGAGCAGAGCCAGGGGAGTGGGCCCAGCTCAGCACACACCCCACCCCCCCCCCACCTCAGGAGATGTGGGGCAAACCCCACAGGCAGGCTGTGGAAATGCTCCCCCCGTGTCTCACCTGTAGCCAGGCTGTCGATGTGCTCCCGCAGCTCCACCTGGCTCTCCCTGTGGAGGGGACAGGTTGGGGACCAGGGCAAGACCCTCAACCCCACATCCACCCCTGCACCCCCTCTGACACACAGCCCCTACCCCCAGTTGCCCCTAACTCCCTCCCAGTCCACCCAGCTGGTTACTCACATCCACCTCAGGCATTTCAAACTCTCACCAGGCCAGCAGCAGTTTCCTCTCCACCCCTCAGGTTGCCCCAGGGCAGGCTCAGGTTGGCCATGAAGAACAACTTCTACCCCTTGAAGGCCATCGAGGCCTGGTCCAGGCTGCCCAGGGCAGTGGTGGAGTTGCCACGGACTCAGGGTTGGAAGGGACCACAAGGAGCATCCAGTTCCATCCCCCCAGCTCCCTCAGCCTGTCCAGCTGGCAAAGGTGTGAGAGGGAACCTGCTGAAGGTACCAGCAGGGTGCTTGGTGCAGCACAGGAACAGCCTTGAGGAGTGCTGAGGCTTGGAGTGAGCCCAGAGGGCAACCTGCAGCTGCACTCTGGGGTTTCTCTCGTGGGTTGTGGGAAGAGCTTTAGCTAAAGCCAGGCAGTGTGGGGGTCAGAGAATCACAGAATCAGTCAGGGCTGGAAGGGACCACAAGGAGCATCCAGGTCCAACCCCCCTGCCATGCCCAGGGACACCTCACACTAGATCAGGCTGGCCACAGCCTCATCCAGCCTGGCCTTAAACACCTCCAGGGATGAGGCTTCCAACACCTCCCTGGGCAAGCCCTGCCAGGCTCTCCCCACCCTCATGCTGAACAACTTCTTCCTCACCTCCAGTCTGACTCTCCCCATTTCCAGCTTTGTTCCATTTGCCCTCACTCCTATCCCTGCCTGACAGCCTAAAAAGTCCCTCCCCAGCTTTCTTGTAGCCCCCTTCAGATACTGCAAGGCCACACTAAGATCACCTGGGAGCCTTCTCCTCTCCAGACTGCACAGACCCAACTCCCTGGAGGGTGCTGAGGGCCATGGCTCGGTGCTGCCCTGGCAGTGCTGGGGAAGGGCTGGACTCGAGCTCCCTTCCCACCCAAACCAAGCCATGAGTCTCCCAATTCCCCTGCCAGGCGCTCCGGGACCCTTTCACCGTCCTAAAACAGCCTCCCGAGGCCCTCCCTGACCCCGCGCCCCCGCCCTGCCCCGCGGCCATCCCCGCCGCCCCGCTCCGCCCGGAGCCCTCCTTGCCCCGGAGCCCCCCCTGCCCCGGAGCCTCGCTCCTCCCGAAGCCTCCCCAGCCCCGCAGCCCCGCTCCTTCCGGAGCCCTCCCTGCCCTGCGGCCACCCCTGTCCCGCGGCCCCGCTCCTCCCGAAGCCCGCTCCCCGTCTCAAACCTGACGGCGTGAACGTGGCCATCGAGCTGCCGCACCGCGGGCCGCAGGAACTGCAGCAGGCCCTCCGCGAACAGCTCCCGAGCCGCGGGGCCGCCGCCGCCGCCCGCCGCCATCTTTAGCGCCGCGCGGGGGCTGCTGGGTAACTGAGGCCTCGCGGGGCACGATGGGAAACTGAGTCCGCGGGGGCGGGAAAGGCTCAGGCCACGCCCAGGGGGAGGGGACTCTGCTCCGCCGCTGGGGGCGCAGGGTTGGGCCGCGCCGCAGGGATGGAGCCGGAGGGAGCTTGCGAACCTCTCTGCAGCTGGGCAGGGGTCTGCAGCTGGGCAGGGGCAGCTGCCAGTGCAGCACAGGCTGGGGCTGGATGGGCTGGGGGCAGCCCTGAGGACCTGAGGGTGCTGGGGGTGAGGAGCTGGCACCGAGCGCTGCCAGCTCAGCCCCAGACGTGCCCTGGGCTGGTCCCCAGCAGTAGGGGATTCTGCCCCTCTGCTGTGCTCTGCTGAGACCCCTGCAGGGCTGGGGCAGCTCTGGAGCCCTCAGCACAGACAGGGACCTGCTGGAGCAAGGGCAGAGGAGGCCACAGCAGTGCTGGCAGGGCTCTGCTGGGAGGATTGGGTTGGTATTGGGCTGGGTGAGCTTGGAGGTCTCCTCCAATCCAACCATTCAGTTCCCAGCCAGAGGTGGAGGAGTCTGTGGAGGGGTGGGAAGGGTTTGGACTGATGGGGTTGGGGCAGTTCCCATTTTCTGGTGGCTTTGCTGCCCTAAGTAAAGCTCTCCTGAGCTTGTGTCAGCAGTGGCTGCTGGGCACTGGCTGCTGCCTGCCAGGGAGAGTGGGAAATGCCTGCTGCAGAGAGTGAGGGATAGAGAAAAAGGCTCTGAAATGCAGAAAAAGGCTCTTCTAGCCAGCAGTTCTTGATGATATAAAATAGGGAGGGGATTCTGCCCCTCTGCTGTGCTCTGCTGAGGCCTCTGCAGGGCTGAGGCAGCTCTGGAGCCCTCAGCACAGACAGGGACCTGCTGGAGCAGAGCCAGAGGAGGCCACAGCAGTGCTGACAGGGCTGGAAGGGCTCTGCTGGGATGCCAGGCTGGGAGGGTTGGTGGGGGACATCCTGGAGGAGAGGAGGCTCCAGGGAGAGCTTCTGGAGAGCTTCCAGTGCTGAGCAGAGAGATGGGGACAGAGTTTGGAGCAGGGCCTGTGGTGGCAGGACAAGGTGGGATGGTTCAGAACTGCCAGAGGGAGCTTGGGAGTGGAGAGAAGGAGAAATTGGAGCTGCTGAAGGTGGGGAGAGCCTGGCCCAGGCTGCCCAGAGAGGTGGGAGCTGCCCCCTGGCTGGCACCACCCCAGGTCAGGTTGTTTGGGGCTGTGAGCAGCCTGCTCTGGTTGGGGCTGTCCCTGCTGGCTGCAGGGGCTTGGGCTGGGTGAGCTCTGAGGGTCCCTTCAACCCAAACCAGTCTGAGCCCATGCTGCAGTCACCCAAACTGTGCCTGTCTGGTCACTGGGCAGCAGTGACACAGCTCTGGCTGCTCCAACCCCACCTCAGGGCTGCCCAAGGAGGGGGTTTGGTGCTGACAAACCCCAGAAATCAGCTTTCCAGGCACTTTTTTGGTGTGATCCCATCCAAGAGCAGCCAGGAAATTTATTTGCTTTTGCAATTACAAATTAATAATAATGAAAAAAAAAAAAAATTCTGCTACAAACTCTCCTCAAGAAGCTGGGAGGAGGGAAAAGAATTTTCCCTCTGGGGTGGTGCTTCAAGCAAAGCCCCCCCAGGAATTCCTCCTGCTTTTGGCAAAGCTCCTGCAAGCTCCCAAACCATCCCTGGGGGCAAATCCCCAACTTGCTGATGGGGCTCTGTGAGCCAAGCACCCCCCTGGCAGCTCTCACCCCATGGACTCCCACAATTTCCCCTTTTCTTTTGGTGTCTTTGTGACTCATTTCTGGGGTTGGCAGAGTTGGGACACTGCAGAGCCTCACTGCTGTGGATCCTGCAACAGAGAGCAAGAGCTGGGGGTTATTAACCCTCAGTTTGTGGTGGGGGGGGAGCAAAAGTAAACCCCCAAAAGATGATATTTTGTGGCTGCCCTGGGTGGGAGCAGGTGAGTGGTGCTGGGCAACGGTGCAGGAGGTGCTGCCTGCAGCTCACAAGGTGAAGCATCTCACCTCTAACCCACCCTTCTGCCAGGTTTTGATGCTTTGGGAAGCAGCCTCAGCTGCTGCTGCCATGCAAAGGGCTGGGGAGCTGCAGTGCTCCTCTGAAGAAGTTATTTTGGGGGGGACACACACCCCCAGCACTTGGCTGCTCCTGGATCCTGCTGAGATTTACCCTGGAGATCACCTCAGTGCTTTGGAGGTGCTCTGGGGATGCACCAACAGCACAATCGGCCCCCCCAAAATGAGGTTTTTACCCTCCCCCCGTGAAATCTGAAACCCAGGGGTGCTGACTTTGGACCGGAGTGTCCTCAGGACGCTGTAAGGGAGAGAATTTCTCTCCCGGCAGGGCTGGGGGAAGTGATTCTTACCTCGTGGATGGCTCTCAAGGGTTGGTGGGTGGAGGTCTGCAGGCACGGCAAGGGTTGGGGGGGTCACCCCCAGCTGGACAGCGTCGGCAGAGCAGGATGGAGACCTGGAGCAGGAGCAGGAGGGAGACGCAGGACAGCGCCAGCGGCAGCGGCCAGGAAGGGCACTCCCCTGTGAGGGGGCACAGGGAGCTTAGAGGAGCAGGGAGAGGCTGGGTTGGGTCACTCTGGGGAGCTGCTCAGCCTCCAAGATGGGCATCAGCACAGAGCACCCCGAAAACAGGAGGGCAGGGCTCAGCATCCCCTACGATGGAAGATCAGGAGCTGAGCATCCCTGAAAGAGGGCGTCAGGGCTGAGCCTCCCCGCAGCAGCAGCTCAGGGCTCGGTATCCCCCCAGATGGGTGGGATCGGGGCTGAGTATCCCCCAAAACGGGAGGTCAGGGCTAAAAATCGCCCCAAATGGGGGAGGGAGGGGGGTGGGGGGTGGCTGTCAGGGCTCAGCATCCCCCAAAATGAGGGGGTCGGGGCTGTGCGAGGCGAGGACGTTGCAGCCCAAAGCCTTCCAGTGCGGGAAGATCCCAGCGAGGAGCTCAGAGAGGGGCTGGGAGGGGGCAAAGGATTTCCAAGCTGTATCCTCGGGAACAGGGATGGGGATGCGAGGATTTGCTGCCTAAGGGGGGGCTGGCAGAGCTGGGGTGCGGGGGGTGGCCGAAGGCTGAGATGTGCCGTGCCGGGAGGCAGTGGGACGGATGAAAGTCACTCACCGGATGCTTTACCGATGGCAGCGCTGAGGGTCCTGCCCGTGCCGTTCTCCGTGGCCGTGCAGGCTGCAGCCCCCTGCCAGCGCTCGGCCGGCACCCAGGTGATGCTCCAGGCGCTGGGCACACCCTGACTATCCACGGTCACCGCCGTCACCTCCCCGCTGGGCTGCCACTCCACCGTGTGCCAGCCCGGAGGGACATCGCGGAGCTGGCAGAGCAGGGGGATGTCGCCCGGGGGCTGCCCAGGCTCCTCCGAGTCGACGGGCACCAGGATGGAGAGCTGAGGCTGGGCGGCATCTAAAGAGGGAAAGGGAGTGCTGGAGGGTGGCACGAACGCCCCAGCGGTGTGCCCAGCCGCGGTGGGACCCGGTGGGGACTCACCGGTGATGATGAGCCTGGTCCCGTTCCCAAACCGGGAGGCGATGGCGGAGAAGGAGCTGCAGTAATAAACGCCGGAGTCCTCCCTCCGCACGGGGCTGATGGTGAGGAAGCAGCTGCCCAACTCCCCCACCCTCCCCGAGTACCTTTCCTTGGGAGCGGAGTATTCAGAGTGGCGGAAAACGCAGCGCAAGGCTCCGCCTGGCTCCTCCTTGTACCAGTTCAGCCGCGGCTCGGAGCCTGCCCCGCGGCAGCTCAGCTGCACCTCCTGCCCGGGACGCGCCCAGACCTCGCTTGGGCTTTGCTGGAGCCTTCCCAGCTCCGCCGGGACACCTCCTGCGTGAGGAGAGAGCTTCCCCTTGGCTTTTCTGCTCTTTGGCCTTTCCGAGAGTGTTTGTGGGCTAAAAAACCCCAAAAACTCACCCCAAAATCAGTGAACCTCAGCCCGGGTAGGAGCTGGGGGGGGCCGTACCTGGCAAGAGCAGCAGGAGGACCCCCAGGAGCCTGCAGGACATCTCCAGGGAGCTCTTCTCTCTGCCCTGCAGATTTTGTGTGTCCCCTACCCCAGGCTGTTGGGCCGAGGGGGCTCTGACAGGCGAGGCCCCCCAGGGCTCTCGGTAGCCACACGCCCCGGAAAATGTCAAAGGAGGCAGCCCAGGAGCTGGCCCTGCCCCCCACGCTGGGGGAGGGTTCCCCACCTGTGTGTCCCCCGCACCGTGGAACTTTCCAGATTCAGCCACCGAGGTGGGGGTTGAACCTGGGTGGAAGCTGTCACTGTGCCACCTGCCCCCCCGGGCATGGCAGCGCTTCGTGGGGGGGCTTTGATGCTGAGGAGGGGTTGAGAGTCCCAAGAAACATCAGTCTGGGGGGAGCCAATTTAGGATTTGGGCATCTGGGGAGGGAATTGGGGAAGAGACTCCCAAAGCCCTTTGGGTCTTGCTTCCCAAACTGGATTTTCCTGCCAGCTCCGTGTTGCAGTGTGGGAGCTTCACCCCCCGCCCCGGCCCCTCTGAGCCCCCCTGGCCTCCCTCCTCTCCTTTGCCTCCCTCTCCTCGCCGAACCTTTTGCTCTCCCTTCAGCTTTGGGCTGCATTTCCCTCAGCTCCCGGAGGAGAGCCCTCGGGAATTGGCCTCTGGCTCGCAGCGCCCAGCTCCGGCAGGATGAACTCAGGCCCTGGGGCAGAGGTTTCTGCTGCGCTGGCGCTGGGGCTGGCTGCGGGCAGCCTCGCCGTTGTGTTTTCTCACCTCTCCGGGGTTTATCGACAGCAACCCCCTGCCCCCACCCCCCAGAAATGAGCCTCTGAGATGTTTTTCGCTGCCTCTTTGGCCGCTGGCTCGTTTCGGCCCAACCGCAGCAGGAAAGGCGGTGGCAGGGCTGGGGGCTGGGGGGGGCT
>WBNM01023831.1:0-106499 GCA_013399055.1 Ramphastos sulfuratus
CTTCCAACCCTGACTCTGATTCAATGGTTACAAGAACACTGTTTTCAAGAAGTGGAAGATAACAAAGATGTATAGAGGTATAGATATGATGCTGGCATTTTATATATTTATTTAGTAGGAAGTCATTCCTTGCCTCTTAGTAGCAGCTGTTTTATCTTTCCAAGTCATGAAGCACTGACTGGCATACCTGGGTTTATGTAGGTTTTTATTTAGGCAAAATGTCCTTGGCATTTTGATTGCCATTAGTTCTTTTTGTTTTAGTTCTGACCGAGAAGCCTACCTTCTGGTGCTCTGTCTTCTTCCAATTATTATTTGAACAGGCATCGTAGACACAGTTTTCTTGTCCTTGCCCCCCAGATTAAGTAGCTGCTTTGTTCCCTGTGTTCTGTTGCTACAGGGTAAGAACTGTCTGCCCTCACCAGGGTATAGTCAGTCTGTGCTTCATCGCTTGCACTAGGACTTCAGGCAGCTTCCTTTTTATTCTGTCTTGCAATGCTCCTGGTCAGCTTTGCAGCTGGTGAGAACACTGCTAACAGCCAAAAACCTTTTTCTTGCAGCTTCAACCTTGATGCTTTTCTCACTAATGCTGTTTCTTCTTTTCTACTTAACCTGCTTCTGCTGTAGTCAGCAGGGGCTTTTTGTCATTTTAATGAGCTCTCTTTGTCATTAATTTTCCTTTCCAACTCATGTGCATTTTTCTACTTGAGTTGAGAGATTCGCAGACACCTTCTGTAATTCAGTTCTTTTGACTAGGGACTGGAGAGTGTCTTTCTTTTGTGTTAGGAGTTGCTTATGCTGTAATTCTGCACAAGCCTCATTGCCTATAGTCTTATCTAGATGTTTTCTGAGGTTAGGAGGAAGAGATTACAACAATTTTGTCTGCCTGCATAATTATTTTCTGCAGTCCATCAAGCTGTCCTCCACAGTTTCTTTGCTTCTGTCTTTACAGCAGACTTTTCTGATTATTTGTACCGATTTGCTTTATGTAAGATGCTAATTGCACGCAAAGCAGCTGCTCCGTTTCTGCAGACTGAGAAAACCTTGTCATGCTTAAAAGGGTTCTCACTGGGTTTGTTTTCTAAGGATTGGGGGTTTCTTAATACATAATTAAAGTCAGAGGAGTCATCCCATGCAGCCTGATTTATTAGTTTCATTGTTGCCTTTTCTTCAGTCCCTCTAAGTCAGCTGTTGAATCTTGTCTCTCATAACTTCTGGTCAGCTGAACCCCCTCTTCCTTAATGGTATCAGTCCTTTCACAGGCTGTTCCTCCAAGAGAACATGGGAATGGGTTGCCAAGGTGCAAAGGTTTCAGCGTTTTTAGTGGGATTATCTGTTACAGTCTTCATTGACTACCACGAACTGTTAATTCTTTTTTATATTCTCAGCATTACACACTTGGCTGTCAAAGATTGAACTATCATAAAATATGCACCAGAGGAACCTCCTGACCATTTCCACTCCTGTTTTTTGAAGAGTACCCATTCTTTCATGCAAATACTTTTTGGGTGAAAATTGATAGTTACCACAAACTGGTATTTGTTGGGTGGTAGTGAGAGCACATGAGTGTGTCTAAACTGTCACTCAACAAGCTTGCCACTTACCTTCTGGAAGGCAGGAAAGGAACAGCAGCTATACTCCAGCACACTCTCTGTCTCCAGGTCTTTAGTTTTGCCAATTTCCCTCTGGATAGAGGGCACTAAATAGCTCTGAAAGCTGTGGAGCTTCCTTACTGGAGCACAGATAAAACCACTTTTTCCTTTTTTATTGAACTGACTAGTCTAGACCAAAGTTTATTTTACTTTTCATGGTTAGATAAAATTATTTTCATGATACAGGGTTGAGAGCGATTTTCTTGTGTGAATTCTTAGGTTTTTTGCCAAGCTTATGCTTCCATCAGTGACCTGTAATCTCTCCAGTCTACCATTATCTCATGATTGCAGAGGATGTTTTTTTGTGCAGAGATGCAGTTATCATGGTAACTTTTGTAAAAATGGGTATTGAACTTGGCTACTAATGTGTTGGTAAATTTGATTTCTGGAAATCTTAACATTTTTTTATTTTCTCATACATTTCTAATAACAGGTTGCAGCACACATACCTGGCTGTGCTGGTTTGAGGATAAAGAAAATTATACTATAGGCTGTGAAAAGAAAACAATGGTGATGTCTACTTCACTCATAGGCTTGCTGAGATGTATAAGTACTTAAAACATAGATAAGTCAGTCTCTGGGGCACACCATCTCGGTCTAGCAGCTTCTGGCTTCTTCTCCTCTCTGCTGAATTAACCTCACTAACCACTTTCCTTCTAACCCCCCTGGCTGATCCTCCAAACTCACCTTGAGCGTAAGGCAAACCTTGGGGTAAGGTATAGGGGTGGGGAGAAGGTGAAAGGATGGTTGGGAGCCCCTCCTGGGGTCTCTGATTTCTGGGAGGGCAGTTGTGTTTCTGTATTACCTTTTAACTTGTATATTTCTGTAAATATTTCCTGTACATAGTGTATAGATCTGCTTGTATATTGTGCTAAGCTGTAAATAGAGCTTCATTCCTTAACTTCCAGCCAGCTGAGTTCTAGTCTGGGTCATTTTACAAAGTGGGGGGGGGGCAGGGAACTCCCAAACCATCACACTGGCAGAGAAGGTGCTGCTCAGTAAACTCATAGAGGGACAGAAATTGTGTACCATGAACATCTATTTTTCCCAAACTGTTTGTTTATTCTTTCTGGCCTCTGCTTGGCTGAGTCAAATATGCTTTGTACTTAATCCAAAACATTGTTCTTAACTTCTGTGCAATTATTTGGTCTATAAATAGAGGCTCACATCACTGTGTCTGTAGGTGTCAGCCCGTGGCTTAGGGAAAGGGCAGTTGGCAATGTTGTGGTGTTGGAAGCTGTATGTCTCTAATATGCCTTCTTTTTTTTATATAATTTCTTTAAAACCAGATTTGTGACTTTGGACTGGCTCGTGTTGCAGATCCAGATCATGATCACACAGGATTCTTGACAGAATACGTGGCCACACGTTGGTACAGGGCTCCTGAAATCATGCTGAATTCTAAGGTAAGAACTGTTGTGCACTGTTGTGGTGCCTCTGTTGCTGGCTGTTCGCTTGAGTGCTGATTTTGCTCCCCACCACCCCCTTTCTGTCTTCTTAGGATCAGAACACACATGTGGTTATGGATTTGCATTTGCAGTAGAGCTCTACTGGCTCGTAATAAATTTGTGATTCCAGATACAGTTACTGGATACTACAGCTGAGTAATCTGAGTGTCCAGTTCCTTGCCAGTCGTGAAGCTTTCTATCAAATACTCTTCTGCAGAGCAGGGCAGAAGTGCTAATAATGAGCGCATCTTACTTTGTCAAGGGCTTGCAAATACTGTCTTAGTATTATCTTGACAGCTTGATGTAGGTTTAGAATGTGTAATGACGGTGAATCTGATTCTGAAGGCATGTGATCTTTGATGTATGTCAGTCTTAATTGCCTCTCCATAGTCTTAAGGAAATCAGCCATTTGGTTTTTTTTTTAATGGTTGGAATTGTTCTTACACTCTTCTGTGGCTGTCTTAAGGTGTATCCAGTCCCTGTGTGGTGTCAGTAATGGGTAGTGGGTTTCCTTCATAACCTTTGCACTGGTTTCGACAGCCAAACACTTGTTAGCAAAATACATGTGACATCTTTATCCATGTTTTCTGCTTCTCAAAGACTGTTGATTCCATGGGATTACTGCTCCTTGGGCTGCTGGGTTTGATTTGTCATGGCAATAAGTGTGCCTAATGCACTTTAGCTGAGGTTTTTTTCCCAGCTTCTCATCTTTTAAACTTGTGTTGAGGCCATAAACATAGGGCAGCTTACCTGTCTCTGGATATCTACATAACATTTGTCAGCAATTTTTTCAAGAAAATACTTTTTGTGTTTCTTAAAATTAATTTCTTAATATTTCCTGGCCTGTAGCCTGACTCCTTTTAGAATTATGGTGCCTTGGAAACAAGTGATCAGGTCTAGAGAACCCAATGTCAAAGTGGCTGTGGATCCAGAAAAGTTAGGAGCTTTTGTGGGAAGCCTCTAGCTAATAGAAGGGGCATGGTGGGCAGCAGGCTATGGGAGAGGAAGGAAAGGGAGCCTAGAGGGCCAGGGGTGCTTGAGGTGAGCTCACCCCTGTGTTACCCTGTGCTGCTTTTCTTGGGGATGAGACAGGTTATTCGTACCTGTGAAAATACTGCAAATTTGTTCTATTCTTCTTTAACTCCATTTACTGTTCTTGGCCTTTTCTTGACTTCATTACTGCTTTGATTTGTAAGTCAGCTAACCAGCAGTCTGTTTTGCTTTTGCCCCTTTGCTGAAGGCTGCTTACTTATGTGGCGTCTGACCCTACAAGGACGGAGGATGGCTTTTGTCACATGTGTTTAGCTTACTGTGAGCAGCTATGGAATGGAGAACATCTTGTTTCCAAAATCCAATAAGTTTGCTATAAAACTGGGGAGTCCTAAAAATTTTCTGTTGATGTTACGTTTAACTGCACTTAAAGAGTCCTTTTGGGAAAGCATATCTGACATACGTCTGTCCTTGCCGCCCCTTTGAAGCAGTGTTTTGATCCACAGTTCTTAATGATTTCATTCTGTACAGAAAAGCCAAACAGCATGAACAAGCATGACTCATCTAAAAAGAAAACGGTTTCTCTGCATGCACTTCAACGATTTGCTATAGTAACATGTTGCTGCCATTATACACAAATTTGCTTTACTTGCAGGGTTACACCAAGTCTATTGACATCTGGTCAGTGGGCTGTATTCTGGCAGAGATGCTCTCCAACAGACCTATCTTTCCAGGAAAACACTACCTTGACCAACTTAACCATATCCTTGGTAAGCTTCTGAAGAAGTAGCACTTCCACGTCCATCTGTCTCTCTCTATCTTTTCCACCAGCAAGACTGGTCCTGGTTGCTCATTTTTTCCTCTAGTTGGTCAGCGTGTAACGTATGGATCTGTAGGTGTTTCATCTGTTCCCTGTGGGTATTTCTGCAGTGATTTCTGTAACAAATTTGGGGGCTAGCTAGAGGAAATGTAGCAATTTATTCAGTGTATCAGCAGAGACATGATTTTAAAAAGAAAATACTAGTAGGTGCAGGTCACATTTTTAACCATTTCTGGAGACACACTTCTTAATTTGATCTTTCAAACAGGTTACAGTCCTCAAATGCATTAGTTTATTAACAAGAAAAAAATAACCTAAACCTTTTTACTAAAGGCTTCTAAAAAATTCTAAAGTGTTTTCTACTCTTGGTCTGAAATCCTCTTGCCAGCAGTTTTAATATTGAGATTTAGCAAATGTGATGTAAACATTTTAATGTGCACTGTTTGCATTTTTTTTCTTTTAGGTATACTTGGATCCCCTTCCCAAGAAGATTTGAATTGTATAATAAATTTAAAGGCCAGAAACTATTTGCTTTCCCTACCACACAAAAACAAGGTACCATGGAACAGGCTGTTTCCAAATGCTGACCCCAAAGGTATTTTATACTCTATTACATTGTATCAGGAAACAGTGGCAGGATGGGGTTTTTTTTTGAAGCTGCCCTAAGAACTTTGCTGTATCTATATTGGAAATAGAACATGCAGGCCCCTTAAAAGGGCAGTATGAATCCAACACGATCATAAACCAGCATGAAACCCTCACACTGGCTTATCTTTTTAAAGCCATTTCAAGTAACTCTGAGGTTATGTTGTGGTGTTTGGTCTTTAACTTACATGTAAAATGTAAATCCTAACTGGTTATTGTCTTTAGAAGCAGGAAGCCTTACTCAAGTGCTGAACAGGCATTGGAATTTGATGTAGGCATTAGCACAACTTGAACTCTGCTTCTAAAATCAGATATGAGATAGCTACTTTTTGCTGAGCTTTGTGTAGTCTGTGCAGACTGTGTCAGTTCCAGATCTGTTGATAATGTCGATTCTGTCTCTAGGCAGTATGAAAGGTTAAAATTTAATAGGTTAAAAATTTCAGTTATAAGTGGAGCAAAAGTTAGAAAAGCAGGCAATGTTGTAATCGTTGCCTTTAACAAGGCTTTGGTAAAAGGCAAATACGGTTTTGTTTTACTAGATATTAATAGCTATTAACTTGCCTTTTAAATTGTGCTTCAGGCAGTTTCAAAGTGGTTGTATTCCCAGTGCAGCACTCTCCTACCTGCTCTGACAATTCATAAGTCGCTTATTTTTAAACTGAGATGACAATTTTCTCTTAGTGAATATGTTCAGGCCCTGCACTAGCATGTAAAATCTGATTCCTGCAGATGGAACTGTGTAGAGCTGATTATCCTCATCATTGAGAGAAACAGCAGTGATTTATTCTGCTTTTATAATAGTGCTCATCAGTGTGAGAATTTCACTGTGGGCTTCTGACAGCTCCAATTGTAGCGATGCTGACACGCTTGGCTGCTCAGGGAACATGCCGTTCGCGTGACTTCTGCAACACCTTCTCAGCTCCATCTTCAGAGCAGCTTTGACAGAGCAGTTTTACAAAAAGCTGTTTGTCAATCATTTGGGTGAAAAGCTTTGCGCACAGTGTGCTCCAGCATGGAGAGAGCATGTGAGCTGATAGCGCCAAGAAAGCTGCACCACAATATTTAATGTTAATCACTGCGCAAGTTTGCAGCCTTCCCAGGCTGCCATCGAGCACAGCAGTGAGGTCAGTGTCCTCTGAAGTGCTTGGTGGGCACCTCAGCCTGATGCAAAGCTACAACTGCTTTGCTGCAGCAGGAAGTCTCTTTAAAGTTCTCTATCATAAATGATGTGGTGGGGAGAAGAAATACAATGGAATTTAGGGCTTTTTGCTACTGCAATCCTGTTTTCTTGGAAAAGGAAAATGTGCTATGATCAAAATAGCTGAACAATTGCAGTAGCTCTGACTTGTAACATTTGTTCAGGATTCCATCAGACCTCTCTCTGTCTTACTGGATCTTCAGGTTCTCCATGAATTCCTTACGAGTTGTCTTCCAACAGATTTTGCCTGGATCACATGAATATTCAATACACTTGCATCTTAGCTGGAGAGTGTCTTCTGGGCTGCTAGTTATGCTGGGATAGTTCACTGTGATGAACTGGAACTCCTCATGACTTCTGGATGACATTTTTGTCAGTAAACAGCCAAGTTTGCAGAACAGGAGCATGTTATGGAGTACTTACTCATTTCAGAAAAGCTCTGTCTTGGTTTGGATTTTTGGCACAAAAGTCTGAGGCTTTTGAGCGAAGAAAAACCCTTGGTCTGTCGCATTTCTGCTGTAGTTAAAACCAGATTGTAGCACAGGCTTCTGCACATTTCGCCACATGCTCTGATGCTGAGGAGCCTTTGAAAGGGAGCACATCCATTGGACTGTGCCAAAAGAAACTGTAACCAGGGAATGCTGAGAGGGTAGGCAGGTGAAGATGCTTTGCCCAAGCTATAGGAGGCAATCTGCTGCTTCTTTTACTGCTGCAGCTGGGGAGTTCCAGATGTACACTGAAATTAGGGCAGCAAGTGTTTTCTGTGTGATACCAGTGTTTATAGCACTTTGTACCTCGGAGTCTGTATTAAAGTCTTGCTCACTTTTTTTCCTCTTAGCACTTGATTTGTTGGATAAAATGTTGACCTTTAATCCTCATAAGCGGATTGAAGTGGAGCAAGCTTTAGCCCATCCATATCTGGAGCAGTATTATGATCCAAGTGATGAGGTAAAGATGTTGTTCAAATGTGAAAGTTGATTAAATGATGCAACAGAGTATTTTCTTCCTTAGTTTAAGAACAGTGTTTCTTCTGCTCTAGTGGAGTTGAAGAAACAAATTGCTTCAAATTACCAAAATGTTGTATTTCTTCTAGTACAGCATTCTGGAGACACAACACAATCAGTAGATGCTAAGGTGTTTTCTCCTGAAAATGCATCTTCTCAGCTCATTGCCAGCTTGTTTTGTGATGTTAGATAAAGGAGGGGAATAACTGGGTTTGTCACCAAGTCAAATGTGTACAGCCCCCTGGTCTGAATTCCCTGGAGTTTAGTGTACAGTTCTGATGAGATTTCACTTACTTTTGGGAAAGCAGGGCAGATGGAAATAAGCTAATTCTTCTAAGGGATAGATCTGTTTATTCTGAGAAATACAGATGTTTTAGATAATTCTTCAGATAGTGAAGTTGTGAGCCCTTTAACAAATATTTTAACTTGTGGTTTAGATTTGAGGAGTTGCTTACTAGGATTTGATTTAAAATTTGGTAAAGTATAAAGCACACAAAGGACTAATAGAAGTATGTTTTCAGATTTTCACCCTGTACAAACTCCATAAAACTCAGCTGAGCAGTAACATTTTAAAAGGTAACAACTTGTCTTTCTATTCTTTAGCCTGTAGCTGAAGCTCCCTTCAAGTTTGACATGGAGTTGGATGACTTGCCGAAGGAAAAGCTGAAAGAACTGATTTTTGAGGAAACGGCTAGATTCCAGCCAGGATATCGATCTTAAGCTGTGCATAGGTAAAGTGACAGCGATTCCACAGCACCTGGGCAAGGGGAAGAATTGTGAAACCTTGTTCCCACTCGTGAGATGTAGAGCTTACCTTTCCTATGGATACAGTAAGGAGCTGTGAGAGGGCAGCTTTGTGCTTAGGCATTTGACCTCACCTGTTCTGTTGTGAAGAAAAGATCAGTTTTATTTACAGCACTGAATTGCCTACAGGGAATCCAAACAACTGCCTGAGCTATTTACCTTTTTATGTCACACTTAAGGAATAGGAATTACACTTCCAAAGTTAATGAAACACAAAGTTTAATTTAAGAGGTTCTTCATATATTACAGACCAATTTATAACATGGCTTCAATTGCTTTAAAAAAAATCTCTTCCTAAAATGTCATGTACAAAGGAGAAATCTCTTAAATAATTTTAATGGGGAAGAAAACTCCTTGAAGCTTCAGTAGGATTTCACTTCAGTTTTAGGTGTCTCTGAAGTAGTAATATAGAATGATTTGGAAGTGACCTTTAAAGATCATCTAGTCCACCCCCATTGCAGGGAGCAGGGACATCTTCCCTGCCCTTCCCTGTCCACCCTGACCTGGAATGATTCAAGGCATGGCAGATTTAACACTTCTCTGGGCAACGTCTGCTGGTGTCTTGCCACTTCCATGGTAAAATGCTTCCTCCTTGTACCTAGTCTTAGGAAACTTCTATGACACTAATGGTCCAGAGCTTCAACCTTTTGTATCTGAAAGAGAAAACCAGATGAGGACAGCCTTATCTAGTTTGCCTGGTTTATGGCTGAAAAGTAGTTCCTGTGCTATTCTCCAGCAGCAGCATTTTACAGCTACAGTTGTAGAATGTAGAGAGTTGTAGAGTGTTGACTAAGTTGTTGACTTTCCAGCAGAAAGGTTTTGAGGCACTGAAGTTCTTCACCCCAAGAAATCCATCAAAGAAAGAAACAGAATAACAAAAAATGCCCAACACCTGGTGGAAACTTCAGAAAATAGAGTTTTTACTTAGAATAACTCCTGTTGCCACTGGCTTCATTACTCAAATGTATAGAAGTTCATAGATGAAGTAATTTGATCTTTAGAAACACTATATTTGGGTTATTAAGGTTACTAGCTAAGATTTGAAACTGTATTAATAATTTAGAGTTAGGTAAATCTGAGGTTTGCACACATGGCACTTACTATTAGCCGGACGTGGCAGAGAGGCAGACCTGGGACACAAAACCAGGTGTGATGCTTGTTTCCCCTCTGCTCTTCTGAAGGAATTCTGTACAAGAGGCTCTGGCGGAAGAAAACGGCATCGGTTTTCAGGAGTAAGATGAAGCCTGTTATTGAAGGAAAGGAGCAAATATCTGATTTTATAGGAAATAATAGTTTATGATCTGTGCTACTTGCCTCTTTGCGATGCTTACCTAGGTTGTATTAGGGATTAAGGGGTAAAGGGATTAGGAATAGAGATATCACCAGTCCAGCACTAACAGGAATTTCTGGTTTGCTAAAAATGTTACTTTTAGATGAGAAACTGACTTGGCTGCCATGATAATGAAACTTCAGCATTGTACTTAACCCAAAACTGTACTGCTGGCAGTTTGCCCTAGTCACCTGTGGTTAGAATTATTACAGTTGTTCACATCTCATCAGTGTAAACATCAGTCGTTGACATCCTGGTGAAGGTCAGTCCACAGGAGCTGGTTTAAAAGGGACAGTAACAGCTTATTCCTATGTGTTTCTGCTCTCCTGAGCATCTCCTGGACTTTATCAGCTAGCTCTTCTCAAGGGGTTTAGTTCTTGAGAATAAGAATTTCCCCTTTGACTGTAGCTTTTGGAATTGAGAAGCAATGTGAAGAAAACTTGTTCTTCAGATAACCAGTTAATGTATTTCATTAGTTACAGTTAATCTTCCTAATCTTTTGAAGATTAAATTAATATATCAACATACAATGTACTGATAGTCACTGTGTCTGGCTTTTTTTTCTTTTCTTTTTAACATATATTGGTACTGCTGTGTGTGGCAAACATAGCTTTCATAAAGCATAGGAATAGGAAAGCATGCGTGGGTGGAAGGGTGATGTTAAAACTTTCTTCACTGAAATATGTCTCTGCTCTTTTTTGTAGGACAAGGACTTAAAGGACTGGGCATGCTCAAACGTTGCTGTTCCTCTTCCCAGTTCTTTATTGTTGGTCATGTCTTGTGGCCTCTCTCAGCTTATCCACTAACTCCTTTGAGCCATTCAGGAGGGCAGTTCCTGGTAGTTTTGGCTTTTCATGCTTTCAATGAATCTTTTAAGCCTGAAGAATTGTAATTGACACTCCTGTGCTAATGCCCATTGTTGACCTGTTGCAGTACTGTACTGTAAGTGCACCTACTGCTGGCCGTGTTTTAACTGCTTGCTTTCTGGTTTGAAAGATGCAGTGGTTCCTTTCACTCCTGGATCAATATCCAAGAAGAGAATTCATTAACCTCTGAGAAGTTTACACCATGAACTATGTTTTTCTGACTTTACTGAAGTCGCTGGCATTTTCTTTTTTTTTTTTTTTTTTTTTTAGAAAAGCTACTATTCAGGGCACTTTAAGTCAGTGACATCCCAGATTTTTTTTGCACTTCCTTTTTTTAACTAGAAACGGTTAGCATCCAGCGGAGCTGATACCAGTATGCTATGGATTACAGCATAAGTTGTGCTCATGTTAATCTTGCTTATGCACTTGTTTGGGTGTCCTGTGCTGTACATGCAGGTATTCTCTACAGTGTGAGAACCACATAGGAACCCAAATCAATTGAATTCATGTAGAAACATCCTTCCATGCATTGACAAAATTTTTCTCCCTGCCTTTTCTAAAAGTGATCATTTAAATTTTAACCACGTTGGAGGCATAGTACTTCCAAAGTTCATCCCGTGTAGTAGTGTTTATAGGACTTGTACAAAGAGAACGAGCGACAGCTCGCCAGCCGCTGTTTACTCACCGTGGGGTGGAAGATTAACAAAGAACATAGTGGCATCATGACCCAATGGGGAATGCTTTTCTCTGCGGAAGGCATCCGTATGAGGTGGCAAGCGAGAAACCAAAATATGTTAATAAACTCAGTCTACATCCTGCATACCAATGAAATGCTTCAAATGAGGATTGATAGTTTTAACATTTGAATCTAATCACTGACATTCAGAATTCTTGCAGAGAGGAACACTGCATCTTTAAATGAGAAAGTTTGATTTTACTTTTGCTCCTACAGCATGTCAGCATCTCAAGTTCATTTCTTGCAACCTACACTATGGTGATTTGTAATCAAGCCTCCATGAGCTCGTGACATGAAGTACTGTTCTGTTGTCAAGTACTATCAAACTTTTCTGATAATGCTGAGTTAGGACAACCAAACAAAGCTAGCACTAAATAACATTTAAAATTGTATACCTTTTAATGATCTTTTCAAGTATTTGTTACTGAAATTGTATAATGTGGAGTTTACTAGGTGTTATGTTCCAGTGCAGTGCCTCCTTTTCTTTCCCCACTGCTCTCTGTGGTGAAAAATTTGCCTTGTTTAAAATAATTACTGTGCCCTCGCATGACTGTTAAAGCTTTCTGTGCAAAGATGATTGTCTAAGTGCCACATGCCTATGATTGAGAAAAAAAAATAATCTATTGTTACCTCTGAGTTGTGTTCAACTGAAATGCTATTCAACAAATAACTTAGGAAAAAATAGTTCTATTTTTAGCTTTTCATATCTCTGCTGTCTCTTTTCTCATTTTATTTTGGCAGCAGTGAAGAATGGATTGTATAAAGACTGCTTGCTAATATGAACAAAAATGCACTTGTAATTCCTGGAAATAAATTTAAATCTTATATCTTCACATTAACATTAAGAATTAGTTTTTGGTTTCCTCTTGGGTAATGTGTTTGAATGGAAATCAGGTTCAATTGCTACTGTAGTACATAAGGATGCTTGCTGGTTAATAACTCCAGGCTTCCTCATACCATTTAGTCTGCTCTTCAAAGAAATCTAGAAAGCCATTAACTTAGACTTCAATAGATAAGGGTGCTTACAAGATTTCATTTAAACATTTTCTTTTTCGTCTAGTTTTAGCATTAGTCTGCCAAAATGAATTTTTTAATAAGCAAGGGTTCACCATTTAAAGGCATTTTCTATTAGGAAGTTCCTGTGGTACATAAACCTCTGTTGTGGGGAACACACTTGGGAGCATTGTCAGGACGCTGCACGAGAGATCACTGAGTGGAGGTGTGGAAGTTATGCTAAAAACATTTCTACAGAAATATGCACTTGACTGTTGATACCAGTGTGGCAATGTCTCTGGGCATTTCTGCACGTCCATACCAAAAGGCTTTTCTCATCACTTTGGAAAAGTTGAAATATTTCTAGAATCTCTGCTTCTTGTATGATCATGGCTACTACAGGAATCATTGCTGGCACGGTTGGAATGATGACTGTTACTGAATCAGTTTGTAACACCTCACTTTTAAGTTAAGGAAGAACTTTGGCAGCTTCACCCTTCTTTTTCCCACTTTTTTTCATGCTTTCATCAATTTAGGATTTCTGGAGAGGTGTAGACCTACCCTTGCATTTGGTCTCTCCGAGTGAGAAGCCGAGGGTTTGCTTTACCTAACATCTGGTGCTTTCAGGCTTTCTTCCTTCGCTGTTCCTGCTGAACCCAATTGGCATCCATCAGTATCAGTAACCACATTCATCAGCCTTTTACTGACTCCAGTGAACATCCCTGGGTTAAATTTGTTGATGCATCAAATACAGAAGGGTTTTTTTCTGTCAGATTTTGAAAATAGTTTAAAAGAAGGTGCCTATAAGAACACTGTGTTAGGTCGGTGATTTCAGCATTTTACTTTGGTTTTTGGGTTTGGAGTTTTTTTGTTCTTTATGTAGGTTTTATGTTTCGGAGCAGAGAACAGCAACTTTTAATCAAGTAACATGCATATTTCATGGTAAAGATGTTTTGGGAATAAGGAATGTAAACAATTCACTGTCGAAAACATTCCAACCTTGCAGCTGAAAAAAAAAGATGTGCGAACATCAAATTCTCATGGATGCTTTGGCAAATTGTCCTGACTGTCGCCAGACTCTTCCTGATCAATACCACGTTTATCAAATCTGAAGTGAACAACACACTACATGGGCTGAATGGTGTAGTGGCACCAGGAGCTTGCAGGAGTGGCAGTGGTGACATAACTGGGCAGTGGTCAAACGGAACCCGAGGAGCTGAGCTTGGTTTTCCTTGCAGAATGAGAAAAATGAGAAAATACCCTGTAATATGCTACGATATATTTATACCATGTCCAGGTCATTTGCTGAGCAACTGTACTATAGATTTAAACTTTATTAATATATATTTGCTTATGTTAGTGTAGTTTATTGCGTTGTTACAGCACAGTGATATGGTATAAATATAGGTCTATACATACGCACCATATACTCATGAATTTGGTCCCTTGCATAGTACTTTTATATTTGTACAGTGATGTCTTCAAGCAATCCCAGATTTTAGGGGAGATATTTTTGTAAATGCAGTGGTTTAAACAAAAAAACAAGTCCAAACAATCCTTTTACTAAGTTTTAAATACATTTATGGTTCAAAATGGTGTAGTTAACAATTGAAATCAAGACACTAAATTAGTGAAAAGTGCACATTAGTAAAGTGAAGCTTACAGTGGTTTTTGTAGCATGTGCTGTAATCAGACTGAGTGAAATATTGGAGGAAGTGTAAAAGTTGGGCTACCTTTGTAAATCTATAACAAAGTTCTAAAGGCTGCAGCTGGTTTACTTACTATTGTTGCCTTTTCTTGTGTTGTATCAGTGTAGAGCACTCAAAATACTCAGAACTGCTTTGTCTTTGCTTTGTACTGTTGGTGCCTTCTTAGTCATGTACCCCACAAGTCCCGCATAGCTAATTTAGTTATTGGTAAGTTTAAAATAATAAAAATAAATGCTTTAAAAAAAAAAAAAAGGGCAAAGGAAGATTTTATAAAAAGAAAAAAAACCAGATAAAAAAAAGGAATCATTTTCTGTATGTTCTTATTCATTGTAACAATTAAACGTTTCTATTGTGACAGATTTGTGATTTGGTTCATCTGTATAGATCAATTGTAAGTAGCAAAGGTTTATATTTCGTCTTATTCTTTTGATGTTGTAAACGTACATGGTTTTCTTTTTTTAAATCAGGTAACTTAATGTTCTATTTTGTTTTTGGCATCTGAATCTTGTAAAAACAAATGCAAAGAAAATCATTAAATCATATCCCTGTATTACCAAATCAGCATAGTACTGTGCATGTATAGAGTGACTGGCATTTGGGTTTGAAGTGAGCCATGGGCGCACCTGTGGGTGTCACATCAGCCATGCTAAACAGTGACTGTTGCTGGAGCACTGCAGTAGTGAGCAGCCTACACTTAAATATCTGTAAATACTCAAGCGTGTTTGCTCTGCTGTATGACTCAGGCAGCTGGAAATCAAGTTAGAGGAGCCACCTAAAAAACTGCAAGTGGAGTTTAAAGACCCACAGAAATGTTGTATCTTTAGTGCAGGAAGGCTATGACATCATCAGTATTTTGAAGTGTGAGCAGATTCCAGCAGTATCTAAGAAGTTGCAGGCTTTCTGCTGCTCTGTGATGCTGTTCCTGCAGCTCCTGTGCTGTTCCCAGCAAGTCTTGGAAATAGTGGCTTGAGCAATCCTTAGAGACCAAATGGCTTCATCCTTCTACAGAAAGGTTCTTGCTGAGCCAAGGATTGGGAATGTGAGTTCTGGGAGAGATGCAAGTAAGCTTACATCACTGTCATGGGCTTTTTATGGGTTTCTTTTTTATTATTATCTGCTATGTTTTTAGCCTAAAATCAGACTCTGCCAAAGAGTTGAACTCATAAAAGGTGAGGTTTGATAATGGCAGCTAGAAACTTCCCTAATATGAAAAGCACAGAAAAAAGTGACCTGAAAGTAAAGAGAGCTCAGCTGTAACTGACAAGTCTGGAACAACTGAGAGTTGGCTTCTCGCAGTTCATCTCTCCGTCCCCTCTTTGGCTTTTATGGCAGAGTGTGTTTGGTTTAATTTTGTTTTTCCCCCAGAATGTTACAGAATTTGATTTTTGCCAGAGATAGGTTTGTGCATGTTCTCACTTTTCTGTGGACTGGAGCTGCCTTTTGCTTTCCTTGTTCCCCCTGGCAGAATGCTGTGCTTCAGTGAGTTACTTCAGGGTGTGACTACACTGCAGCCTATCTCAGTGGAGGCTTTGACAAGCCACTGATGAACTTAATGCTGCTGTAATCCTTGTTGAAGTAGAGTTAGTTTGAAATACCACACACACTTCCTGTATTCCCCCAGAGCTAGTCAGTGATCCTCACCATTGCAAGTTTCAAGTATAGTTGCACTCTTAAATTGTTGAAGTAAAAGACTGTAGAGATGGGCACTTGGGCTTGGGTGTGGGCTTGTGGTTTGTGTGGGCTTGGCCTATTTCCATGCCCTCTGGGTGCTCTGGAGGCTTAAGCTGCCTGTGCTGGGGGATTTGGTGCACACAAACACTCCTGAAGGCTTGTGAGGAACTGCTTTGGAGTAAAGCTGTGTTCGTTGGAAGAGATACTAGTGTAGGTTTGATGGCATAAAGCTTTGTAGAGCTCTATCCCCAAGACTGCAGACCAAAGATGCCAGCTTCTGTGTTGTGCACATTTCTTCTATGCTTGCTCTTTCTACTAAATTGCATATAGGTAACATTTGATTAGCTTAAAGAGTAAGGAAACCAGTTGAGGCACACTTAGGAACTTCATCACATTGCTACGTGCCATGTCCTGTTGATGGTTCTCTTGCTCTGATGTGTCTTTGCACCACTCGTGAAACTTCAGCAAGTTCTGGATCTTGAACTCTGGTTGCAGAGGCAGCTCTGAAGAAGCAGCAAAACATCCTGGTGCTTAGCCAGATGCAAGAGGTGGCCAGTGTTCTTATCTCCCATCAGAGATGCAGTCCCAGTCATGTTCATGTGAAGGCTAACCTTGGGAGCTAGGTGCCAGAACTGTTCTCTAACCCCTCTCTCTTTCCTCTCTATGAATTACATTGATGACTTTCCTTCAGGTGTTTCCCAGATCCCTGCCTGGTTTCTCGGTGTATCTTGCTATTGATAATTTACTTTTCTCTTTGTCTTCCTAGTCAAATTGAGTCCAGTTGTTTCAAAAACCTTCTGTAGCATTTGTGAGCTGTCTGCTGATAGCAGATTACTGATCCCCTTGGTTAAACCAGTGAAGAGGTAAGTGTGAAAGCTGTAAGGTCTTCTGAGTGTCTTCCTGTTGGAAGCCCAGCATGTGACCTGGTAACTGTGGGATTTCTGGGAAGACGATACAAAAGTAGACAAGAGGAACAGAAAGGAACAATGCCTTTGGCTGTAGTGTAGTGTGTAGAGTCCAACAGTCTCTGGTTCACACTCTTCTCTTTTTGACTCTAAATGGTTAAATAACTTCTGAGTAGTGAAAGCTCCCTGCTACTTCCCTAAAATTGCCTCTCATCTTCCTCTCAGCACACTTTCATTTTCCTGAAGTTCCTTCCCTTTCTATCTAATGAATTCATGTGATAGAGATGTGTATGGTCCTTCAAGCTTTTCGTTTGGTACAGAGGTAGCTTGCTTATCTTTGTACGCGAAGACTGAAAATGAGCCCTCAGGAGTTCTGATTGCCCAGAAAAGAACAATAAATACCTTGACAGCTTGTGGATTTTCAGCATTTTTTCACTTGAAAATACAGAATTAATCCTTTCATTTATCTTGTGAGCCTTGTGTGTGCTCAGCTATGTTAGCTGTCAACTGAAGTAGTGCTTCTCCGTGTCTCCTTCAATTGCTGCTTGGGCTGGGCTGACCTTTGATGTTGCTGAGTTCCTCTCTTCCACTGAGCTGCTCTTCCTCGGGGTGTTAATGCTTTCCATGTTGGTATTTTTCTCTGGAGTCTTTTGCTCTTCCATGACTGACTCGATTTAACTTCTTTGTTCTTGCTTTCTTTATCTTGCATGGCTGTAGATTACCTACAGTCTCATAGCTAAACTTCTGTTTGCTTCTGTAAAGCTGAGCCAAGGGCGCAGCTGTTACTTCGTGGAGCTGGGCAGGCATTGCAGGCAGCTGACTCCTGGGCTGCCAGTTACAGCCACTGACTGGGGAGAAAAGTTGGTGGTGCAGAGCACCTCCTCTCCTGCACCCCAGGGTAGCACCACGGAAGGCATTGCACAATTTAGTAGTGCTCTGTGAATTCCAGCGTACAATTTTAATGCTGACCTTGAACACACAACCCAAAAATAACAGTGGAAAAGGGTAGTCTCTGTAGCCTGTGCAAGCTTCAGCACATCTGAGAAACAGTTCAGAATTCAGGATTTTATAGCAAAAAGAAAAAAAAAAAAAAGAAATCATTAAAGTCCAGTGCTGTAAGAGAGTGCCACAGAAGTTGTTAACATGTGCTTATTACTGAAAGGCTTGAGATGCACCTTTTAGGGATTTTTGTTGTTGCTGTTGTTGTTAGCTACAAGACTAAATGGCTTCTTCTGGACGTGTTTTTTCTGCCTTAAAACTGCAAATGCAAAAATGCTGAATATCCAGAATTTTGGTTTGAGACTCACTGATGATATCACAAGTGAACTGGGAAGTTGTGTTTTTTTTTTTTTTTTTTGTCAAGCCTGTCTCCTAGTTCACGTGATTTCAATAGCTGGTACTTAATGTTGACTATAAAACCTTTCTATCTTCCTGAAAGTGTTAAAATTCATAAATATTCTAACTTGTATTTGAGACATCATAGACTCAAGGGTTCAAACTTTAGACTTTGTAATGCATTCTGTGTTTCTAAAAAGGTTTTTGTTAGTGTCTGTACACGTACATACTTTTGCAGGCTTTTTGAATAGGGATGGGACAGATGTGGAGGGAACACAAACCTTTGCAGGCCAGTTACACACTCAAAAGTACTGACATGAAGGTTGTTGCTGTCACTATAGCTACATGATCTAATTCTGTGTTTTCTCTCACCTGCAGCAAAAGTGCAATGCTCCAGGCAAAAGTGTGGGGATAAAAGAAAACACCACAACTGTGGTCATTCCTGAAGCATTCTTTTGCAGCTAAACTTCATTTATAAACTTGGGTTTGAGCTCCTGTTTGGTATTTTGGAAGAGCTGTACCGAGCTGTTTTTACAGCTGACTCGGTGACATTCAGTATAATAACAGTTGTTCCCGCATGGCAAAGGTCTGCATAATTCATGTGTGCTCAACTTAATCACTGGTTTTCTTCTTGTGACAATAAATGGCATTGTACCAAAAGCAATATATCCTGTGTCTAGTTAGTAGTGGAAATAATTATTCCTTTGCAGCTTTTATTGCCATTGCTTTCCAGCTACTAGCATGGATCATGTGCAGTCACAGTTGCTTCAAGACTATTAAAGATATCTGGAGGGGGGGTAAAAAAATGGGTCCTGAGTGATACTTGTCTGTTTTCTGGCTGCTCTACTTTGAAGCAGAAAAGGGTTGCATCTGATGCTGCATTAAGCTTAGTTTCTTCTGAGTCTTAATCATCAATCCATGTAGATCTAGAGTGTTTCTCTGGAATTGCTCCTCCACATTTTTCCTCTTGAGAAAGGCTCAGGCTCAACAGCAGCATCGTTAGAGCCAAGGATTGTCAGAGAGTGGAAGGGCTTTATTTCCCTGCTTGATTTTGGGATTCTGCTAAGCTGTGCTCAGCCTTACCAGATCACGACAATGTACAAAGACTTGCGGAATGCTGCAACTGGTTTGCTCACCCTCTACTTAACTGGAGACCAGATAAGACCACACGGGCAATATGCAATGCATGGGAACTCTCTTGTCTTAACTTCTGTCCCTCCTGGCCCCTAGTAGCAATTTTGTTCTAGCTCTGCACATAAACCAGCCCTTCCCAAATAGGGAAGCTTTGGTTTTGTTTTCTGGGTGCTCAGGTGAGCAAGGTATTAAGACAGTTGTTTTCCCCACCACTTGCATTTGACTGCTAGTGTGTAGTGTTAATCATACTAAAGTGTCACTGTACAAAACTTTTAATACTGTAGAAATAATGGGGCTGAAGACCTTGCTATTCTCGTTTATTCCTCCTTGCTTTCAAAGTCTGTAGAGAAATACCACCTTTCAGTTATAACTAAATAGCTTTTCTGCATTTTCTGTGCACATTTCTCTCTGCTGCCTCCTACTCTTCTTAGATGTGACTTCTTTTACTGCTAATGGTGTTCTAAAACTGTAGTACTACAGGTGTCATGTGCTAACTTGTAAATAAAGTTACTGTAAAACACTCAGTCAAGTCATTTGTGGTGCTGCTCTGTAAATGTGTGATGACATTACCTTAGCTGTAAACCTTAACTGTGTGCTCCTGAAGGACCAATACATTGCACTCAGTGATTGCAAAGCCAGTGTCTGTGCCTTGTACAAGCAACCTTTCTGTGACTAGCCTCCACAGCAATCTGCTCCTAGTAACGGGTTCCAGACAACTACAGCATTGACAGCTATTATTTCAAGGCAGGAACTTTGCAACATGATTTGCTAGATGACAGCAAATCAACACTTATGTCAAACTGATTGTCAGTGGAGCAATAATACATTTTTATGTAAATCTCCTTCACAGTTTGTGTAGCAAGTGGAGAAGGCAAAAGTATTTACAGTTGGAAGCTGATTAGGAAACTGTTGCTGGGGTAGTGTTTTGTCCTTGGAGCCTATCAGCTCTAGCAAAGGACTGACTTGTTTCCTATCCAATTGAGAGGGTGGTAGAAAAAAAGTGGATAAGGTCTGACCTGCATAGAGAACATAAAGTGCTATGTTTCAGTTAAAAAAACCGGTATGTAGCTCTGCTGTGTTGCCTTCATGGTTGGCAGGCTGTCAGAAATGGAGCAACCAGTGCTGCGTGGCTGGCTCCAGGAGTGTGCAGGCAGGAGAAAAGGTATGGAACTCTGGGGATGTTTTTATGAACAGCATTCCCTTTTTCCTGCAGAAAGTGCTCCTGAGGAGCTCTAATGAGCAGTCAGATGTCAAGCTCTTCAGAACAATTTTCCTTCTTGTATGCATGTGTTGTGGTGGGCCTGTCATTGCTTGGTGTAGCAGTAGGCAAAATGAAATGTTTGAGGGTTTTCCTGTTGTTTCTTTGGGGTGTGAATGTTGTAGGCAGTCCTGTGGCATACTTCAGCAAAACATTCCAGTGGCTGAGTTTTCTGCAGTGATGGAGAGATAAGCAACTTGTCATTCCCAGCTACCTGAGGCTGCAGTCAGCTGGGCTGCAGTCAGCTGCTTTTTGTGGATGCAAGTAAAAATCACCTCCTCACCCATACCATGGGAACAGGATGGTTTTGAGCTACATGCCTGACCAGTGGTGGGTGTGGAGGGAAGCAGAGGGGAAGGCTGTCCAAAATACATGGTCTTTAACACTGTTCCTCATGTTGAGTACCTCCATGGAATCATTCTCTGCAGTTCTCTCTTCCCTGGCCCTCTGGCTTCACTCCCTGTTTTTTTCCTGTTGGTGCAACCTAAATGATATTGCTTGGCAGCGCCTTGTCCATGACCATCATATTTTTCTCCCTTTTCCACTCTCCAAGTTCATCTGGCAGGAGAGTTCTTTGCAACTTTAATTCTGAAATCAGTATTTTTTTCACCATTTTTTGTGTGTGTGACCTGTTGGTAGTTATTAGAGCTGAGTGTTTTGCTAGGCAAATGACACTTCCTAGTGAGACAGCAGTAGCAACCTTGGCAAGCACCTTTGCCTTTGCTTGCTTTGTTTTGTACAATAGAGTTGACAGCTGAATCAGAACAGACTCTTTGCAGTGTCATCACACCGATCTGGAAGAAACTGTTTTTAGAAAACTGCTCAGGTCTAGCAAGCATTTTGTGCATTCATTTTAAATAATAATTGTCCTAATGATCTGCAGTGCAAGCACAGTGATGTGAAGAGGCAGAGGTCCAGTAACAGGCAATCTGCACTTGCACTATGTCTAGTTTGGAGTTCTCCTGAAACTGCCCAGGAGAGGGAAAGCAATTAAGAGAGTTGTAGCACTTCTAAAAGAAGCTGGTGAGCCAAAAAGTGCTCTGAGGTGCTGCTTAATAATGCTAGCTATGTACAGAGTTTAAACAGTGCCAAGTAAATGAACAAAGAACGAGTAATGTGCCCCCAGCCTGCAAGATGCAGACAGCCAACAGCTGGGCCAAGTTCCTTCATCTGCCTCAGATACTGCCATAGTCACAGCTGGTCTGTAGAAGGTGGCTCTATTAACACCTGTGGATTTGACTACAGCTTTCCTTCCTACTTTTATCAAGTAATTAACAAAACTCAGCTGCTTGAGACTCCAGTGCAAAGCCACAGAGATGATTAAAAGAGTGTAACATCTCTTACAAGGAGAGCCTAAGGGAGCTGGGGCTCTTTAGCTTGGAGAAGAGGAGATTGAGAGGTGACCTCATTCATGATTATAAATATGTAAAGGGTGAGTACCAAGAGGATGGGCCTAGGCTCTGCTTGTTGATGCCCAGTGACAGGACAAGAGGCAATGGGTGGAAGTTGAAGCATAAGAAGTGCCATGGAAACATGAGGAGGAATTTGTTGCCCTGTGAGGGTGACAGAACCCTGGAACAGGCTGCCCAGGGGGTTGTGGATTCTCCCTCTCTGGAGATACTCAGGACCTGCCTGGATGTGTTCCTATGTGATCTGGTATAGGTAATCCTGCTCTGGCAAGGGGGTTGGACTGGATGAGCTTTCGAGGTCCCTTCCAGCCCCTGACGTTCTGTGATTCTTTCAGTGTTGCTGACAACTGGACATGATAATATTTCTGGTTCTCAGCTCTCTGCTGTTCTTGTAATTCTTCCCTTTAAAATCTCCTTCACTGCAACTGTTACACACAGTCTTTGGGAGCCTGATTATTTTCAAGGTGTTTAAGTGAACTAAGAGGCAAATACTACATGGAAACATTTCTCTGGAAACAGTTCCACTTCAAGTGGATCAAACATTTTCTCAGAGCAGGAGCTTGTGGCCTTTTACCATAAGGGATAATTGAGTTTATTTACAGAAAGCATATTAAACTAAACACTTAGTGGAAAGAACAAACATGCTCCAACAAGTAAACTCTTTTCAGAATAAAATGTCCTTTCCATAGTAGCTATTGAATGGAATCTCTGGGGGGAAAAACAAACGAAAAACAAACAAACAAACAAAAACCCCAAACCAAACCAAACCAACACAACAAACAGGTACTAGAAAGCAAAAATGTCTCAGAAGCAAAGTGTTTGAATAAATTATATTTTTGCATGCAACAGGATTCTCTGAAGATGGTGATTATAACCCTGGTGGTTTCTGTGGGCAGAGAGGTGGGCAGCAACAGAGAAGCCTGTGGCATTTCTTCTATAAACATTTCTATTCTCAAATTGCCACACACCTCCTCAAAGAAAAACAGCAATTAATTAACCAGGAGAGTCCATTCCAGCTCTTAAGGTGCTTATTCACGATGTTCACATATTGCCTTGGCATTCCCTTGCACCAAGAACAGATTCATGATGACATCTTTGTGTTAAATTACTGGAATTTTGGAAGCATGCATGTTTGGTTTAGTTGGATGCATGAATCAATCACAGAATGGTAGGAGCAGAAAGCGACCTCTGGAGGTCATCTAGTCCAACACCCATGCTAGTGCAGGTTAGCCTAAATCAGGTCACATAGGAGCACATCCAGGAAGGTTCTGAAGGTCTCCAGAGATGAAGACTCCACAACCTCTCTGGGCAGCTAGTTCCAGGGCTCTGTCACCCTCAAAGTAAAGAAATCTTTCCTGAAATTCAAGTGGAACTTCCTGTGTTCTAGTTTGTGCCCTTTCCCCTTGTCCTGTCACTGGCTACTCTTTTTGCTTGAACCTAGTTAATTTTCACTGTGGAAAGAATCCTAGAATGTCTTGGGTTGGAAGATACCTCAGAGATCATCTACTCCCACCTCCCTGGCATGGGCACGGATGCCTCTCAACTAGACTCAGCTGCTCAAGGCCTCATCGACCTTGAACACTCCCTGGGCAGGAGGCTCCCACTGCAACTCCAGCCTGCACTTTCATTTTTAAATTGCCATGAGGGCAGCATGGCATTGAGTGTTAGCAGCTCAACCCATGACAGCTGCTAAATCTTACACTGCCAGGTTTTGCAGATTTTAAGGAATGAGTGATAAAGATTTAGATGTGGAATTTACCTTTTCTCTTCTGTTCACTTTCATCCATATTCACCCATGTTGCCTGTAGGCTGTACAGAGTGCTACCCCTCACAACACCTTTTTTTCTATTTTGACTAGAAAACATTGGGATCAAAGGATGTAATTCCCTGCTAAAAGCAGGGCTTTTAGCTACCGAAGAGTTGCAATGAGCCCCACCCTCACTGTACAGGCTGCTCTTCCTGGCACCGCCACGGTTTGTGCTGTTCCCGCTCTCTGGCTAAGCTTTCCTTCTTCTTGTGCTACCCGTTTGCACCTTTCAAGCACTGGATTTTACACATGAAGACAACATATATTCAAGAAAGAGAGAAAGAAACAAACAACATTTTGTATAACATTCACAATTTGTTTTTTCTGCGGGTCAATTTTTTTTTTTCAGCAAGAGGACTATATAGGCTCCAGAGACAGAAATGAACAGAGATAAAACTTGCCCTAGAAAATATGTAATAACACTTTTTACCCAGCCTCTCGCTAGAAACCTTGCCTCGATGAAAATCCAAATAAAAGCTGCTAAAGGAAAAGCACAACCGTAGCTCAGAGGGTCAAAGCTGTGCTGCCGGTTGCAGTGAGGCTGAGGTGTTGTAACGCTTGTGGTCTGTGCTCTTGCCATCTGCTGGTGGGAAGTTGCCATCAATAGTGTGTGTGTAAAACCTCGCTAAAGCGGATCGTTACAGAGCAAACTCTGTAAGAAAACATATTGGAAAATAGAATACAAATCTCCAACTTCTGTCAAAGGCTAACCAAGTGACAGTTTAGAGCAGAAAGAGACCTCTGAACTACTAGGGAATATAACGTATGGTTTTATGTGGTAGGTTTGGGGGTTCTTTCTTTGTTTGCTTGCTTGCTTGCTTTGTTTTGCTTTGCTTTTATGTGGTTGCTTGGTTGTTTCTTTATAGCAGACCGAGTCTCACAGTATGTGTGCAGTGTGCACTGCGACTGGTCAAAGCAATAGAAATGAGGATTAAAAGAAAATGTTGTGGGGGTACTAATTTGATCAATCCCCCCCCCTTCCCCTAGTTTCTGGTGTGAGTCCAAGCAACTCCAATTACCTATGACTAAAGTACATCACCATGTTAGGGAATGGAGCACAGAAGCAAGGTGAAACGTTTTTAATATAAATATTAATTGTAACTATTAGGCTAGTTATGATTGTCAAACTTTGTATATCCTGTCCTACACATCTCCATACTGCCCACCCCTCTTCGCACATACTGGCAGCAAGTCAAGCTGAAGGACTGTAGCTACAGTAGTGTAGCTTGATAATGTGAAAAACCAACTTTCCTAAACTGCTGCTGGTGTTTTAACCCTCTTGCTTATATGTGAGGTGTCCAAGGGGCTCCAGAATCTTGTTTGTAGCAGCAGTGAAATGTCTTGCAGGAGGTTTTTGGATTCTAATGCTCTGCCAATCTTGATGGTTCCAACAGGTATTCTGAAGGCTTTGCAATGGCTTCCATGTGCTGCCTCCTGCCCTGCTCAGGTAATTTATCTGCCCTGCAGTTCTTCGAGCTGTCAGAAGAGCAGACACCACTCTCCTGAGTAAATGTGAGTTAAGTTGTGCTTGTGTGCTTCTGCCTGAGCAGCTGGTTTGGTCCTGTCCTGTGCCTCGCTGAGCCATGCAGAGTTGTCAGGCAATGATGGCTTAACAGGGTCTTGATAAGGATACCAGTGACTACTAATGTGAAACCCAGGATGAAAAGTGGGTTTCAAAAAAGCAAAGGACAAGGGCACCTTTGGCAGTTACTGTGTACAGTCTGCCAGCACCAACATTTTTTTTTTCTTTTAAATACACTATTACAGGAAAAGATTCTGAAGACTGCAGCCCACAGTCAGAACGGGTAAGGTACACCTGAGAGCCACTTGTTCAAAACTTCAATACCAATTGAGATGGCATTGCAACATTTCCACTTCATCTTGTACTGCCAGCCAACTGCCTGTCCCAGCACACTTCAGAACTCGAAGCAGCAGCAGCAGTAATTGTGACTGCATGCTGTGACATATGCCAGGTAACTTTCACACACTGTACTGGATGCTGCTGTCTGAAGCAGATGTCAGATAGTCTTACAGCTTCCCCCCATCCTGGTTCCAGCCATTTAAAATGCTGACCATGCTGTGATTGCAACAGACTGGTCACCCCATTCCTCTCCTGTCCTCTTCCCTGTGCTGCCTCACTGGGCTACAAGCTGCACTGGTGACTCTGCCAGGCTCAGAAGAGTTTGACAACTATGTAGGTACCAGAGCAGAACAGAGCAGCTGTACAGCCCAGTACACAGCACAGTGTGTATGCAATGTGTGCACAGTGCCTTCCAACACTTACTTAGCACAGGTTATCTAGCAGGGAATTCTTCATATGAAACTGTAGTGCAGCTGTAAACAAATTTGATTTATCAAACACATATGATGTGCATAAAAAAGACTGAGACTTTGGTACTGTTAATTTGCTACATGTCAGGCTTGCAAACCTGCACTTATTTTCAGATTTCTAAGCACGTCTGCAGGGGATGTCAAATGGAATTGTAGATCTGGAATGTGCTACAGCTTGGTACTTACATTACAAGGTAAAGCTGTTTTGTCACTCATTTTGGGTGTCATGGATCTTCTATATGACATAGCAAGAGAGAGTGTTCTTACCAGGCATATTTTGCTGGGGCCTGTGACCCCTTGGAAACAGACACTTTCTTGGTTTCCATCTTACATGGATCAGGGACTTTGTATTAGGACTGCCAAAATAGTAAGCCTCATCCTGTCATGTAACCAACTCTGTACCAGTTTCTGGGAACATAACTTGTATCCTCTTGATCTCTGACAGTATTTTTAGAGGTGAATGTAATTTCTAAAGTGACTGTTAGAAGCTCTATCCAGTAATATACAAGCTGATATACAACAGAACAGAAAACCTAGCATGCCCTGTCAGCTCACTGCCTTCCTACTGTCAGCACTGAAGGTGCTAAAAGTGAACTACTTACTTTTTTTGCAGTCTGACAAAAATACAAAGTTGTGCTATACACCAAAATATGAACTTACATAACAGATCTGAAGAAGGGACTTACTGAGCTGTGGTCAGTGAGTCCAGTGTTTGGTGGCCTTCTGCATTTTCTACTCCATGATTTGGCCTTTCCTGTACTGAGCTCATGGTTTGGGTGGTCTGTGAAATCAGGGCAGTTACCAAATATTCTTTTTTTAGTTTAGGGATGGCAGGAAAAGGTTAGCTGACAGGTGTGTGGTCTTCCATTCAAATGCTAGCATTTCATTTCATGACAATCACGTTAAAAATATTTGTTTTGGAGAAGGAAAAAAATGTTACCAAAATAAACACTACTCTAGTTGTCCTTATGTTGTGGTCAAAATTCTAGTCAATTCTTGAAGGTAATTGTTAGGCACTGTGCCTGGCCAAGGCATCTAACAGTGAGGAGAATGAGGATGCAATCAAATGTTATGTACCACGGGGCAACAGACAACGCTTGCCTGAGTGAATCTTGTCTTTAACCAGTATCCATATTTTTCTATTGCCAGAAACTTATTTGTTCTGAAAGCTATAAAGGAATTTATAGCGTTTTATCAAGATTTATATAAGGACGCCAGTAAGAAAATGCAACCTGCTAGAAAGCACTCAGGACGGCTTCAGCCACGAGGTGGAGCTAGTACAGTACCAGAGACATTCCACTGGATGAAGGAAATCTTGGATGCTATTTTGTCTCTAAATCCTTCAGCAGCGTTAAGGGGATTGTTCGCTTCTCAGTTGCTGAGATAACATTGGAGAAAGCAAACACCAGAAATATCTAGTAGTTAGAAGACAGAATTCATATATAAATCATTCTGACCCACAAATGCAACTCTTGCAGCTAATCTGACCAAGAAAACAAAAAATCAGTGATGCTTCTTTTTTGCTTAGAAAGAAAAGCAGGAATAGGCAGGTATTTATGTTACTGAAGTAGGAACAATTCTGCAATGCTTTGGGGATCCTAATGGTGAATCAATTGAATGCCTGGCAAGTAACCAGACAAATAGATATGATCTTCAGACTGTCCAAATAAGAAAAGAACAGTTCTGTGCTTGAAAGGGAAACAGATCACTGCTGGAATCCACAGTTCAAGAAATAATTTGCTAACTTGGAGCAGGATTTGAGCAGAGATAGAGAAACAATTTAGAAAATTAAAAATATGGTTTATAAAATGCTCAAATGGATGACTTGCTCTTGTATCTATGGTGAGTCCTGTTGACTCTGTAGTCTTACAGATGAAGGAAAAACAGATGAGAGATAAAACTAAATACATTAAAAGGAGAAATATATATTTGTCAGAAAGAGTAATTAATGACTGGAACTGGGAATTACAACTTGTAGAGACAGGATGTTCTAGGATATCTTTCTAAGGGATGTTCTGGTTTAAATGACAAGTAATACCACCAGTTACATGGCAAGTTGTACCACATGATTGCAGTAATCCCCTTGGCCCTGTTTATCTGCAAAACAACAGAATATGCTTGTGCTGAGTGCCCTAATCTGGATGGGAAGTATGAGTGGAAATACAAGATTTAAAATGAGAAACACACCTCTAGGAGGAAGGGGGAAAAAGAAATAAGGTAAACCAAATCCTAAAGCAGCAAAAGTTACCTTTAGCCAACTGCTTTTGCATATAAGCAAGCATAAGCAGAACATGCTTTTACAAAACGTGTCAATAGAAAATTAATCTTTGCTTTTCTGCAGCTCACAAAAGCACAGATTTGACTTCTCAGATAAGTAATAGCTGACTAACAATTACCCAAGGAGGTTAAAGCTCCATGAAATAGATAACAATTTTGTATAAAGGTGGATTTTATAACATATATGTGTACTCTGAAAGCTTATGTAGTAGATTTTATTCTACAACCTTTTCCTTTTGCCTCAGAGATGTCTTCTGCATTCTTTACTGCTAAATACAGACAATGCATTTGCTTTGGTGCTCTAAAATGCTGTGGCCCTCATAAAGTACAATTAGTCTGTATGTGTTGCTGTGCTGGTTTGTTGTGCTGCCACTCCTGTTTGTGTGCTAAACTGAGGTTCACGTTACATTGTGCTGTGTAATTTACTTACCAGGAGTCAATAGCTGGAAAATTGATGATGCCATTTCCAGTCTTATGGTAAAGTGAAGCCTGAATCTTGCCTACAGTCTCAGCATATCTTGCTGGAGGCACAACTCAGCATTACCCAGCCACTGTCAAGAGTTTCAGAGTAGTTGTGTCTTTTCTGTCTTTGGATATGATCTAGACAACCCCTCTCCCAAAGCACCTTGGGATAGTTTAACATAACTACTACTTTTTCAGAGATGAGAGGGAAGTTACAGAACTACTGGCTTAGCTCTACTTCGGTGGCAGCTTTTGTCCATCCCAGTGGTGCATACCAATGCTCTTTCATAATCAGAAATTCAATCCAAATACTGAATTCTGAAACAGGTCACAGTCAAATGTTAGGACAGCCTACCATTTTCATCCTGGTTTCCACCTCTAGTATGCTTTGGCAACACTAACTATCAAACCAATCTGTATTTGACAGATAAAATGCTTATTTCCCATAAAGACAAACACGAAATAGATTGTCCATAGACAGTAACATTTGGAATTCAAGACTTAAATCTAAAGATACAATGTACAGCTCACACCACTGTCTAATCTAGTTTTAATTAAAATAGAAATACCTTCTACTTATACTTTTGGTACTGCTTTTTCTTCCTGAATCTTGTTTTGTAGCAGTCTGAAGCATATTAGAATCAGTCAAAACACTTGACTCTCCAATTGTAGGGCTTCACTTCTATGGTATCTCACCTTTGGGTCCTGGTTAGTGAATCCTGCAGTGTCCAGAAGCTGTAACTGACTGACAGATATTTAAGCAACTGGCACAGTTATAAATCCTCTTGTTAGAAAAGTGCTGTTGTTAATTCTGTAGAAAGAGATAGACACATGTGTATGTGTTCACACACTACAACTGCCTGTTCTGCTCTTGAGCCTCTTGAAAGACTTTCTGCAGAGGCAACAGCTAGCAGGAAAAGCAGAAACAACAAGTTTCAGGGCTTCTCTTTCCCACTTACCAAACTAGGCAAGTAGCTGCTCACAGTCCCTGCAGCTTCTTTAGAGAACAGTCAGAACTTCATGGATCTGGCATCATTGTCTCTCCACATCTTGGCTAATAGAAGAAACAATTTTCAGAAACAAATATGGCTGTCACTTGATTTCCATTTTCATGATTGTGCTTATATCAAGATGATTCTTTTCATTTGCCTTATATTTTTTGTTAAAATCCAAAAGGAGTATATCATAGTAGTATGAACTACTATAAACTCCTAGCACTGTTACCCAGCAGTTCAGATTTTCTAGTGAAAGTAGATATTTAAGTATTATGGAACCAAATTCTGGAGGAAAAAAAAAAAAACAATTAAAATAAATTAAGCTTGGCTACTAATGGATGCTGAAACTCCAAGCTATTCTAGCTAATTCCCTGATGAACTTCTCTGCTTTAGGTAAGACACTTGTATATCTGGCAGTCTGAACAGCAGAAAAGTTTAGTTAATATCTGGTTTTGCTATTTCAAAAATCGCCCAAAAGATAAAGTAGAACATCCTCAGTGATGGTGGACATAAAAAAGAGCACTTCAGATTTTGCAGCTGACAAATCACCCTCTAGAGGTGTGTATTTCATCGCTCTGGTTAAGGAGAAAATAAATAGTCCTGAATGAGGCATCTAGAGTTGGGTGACACAGACTATTTTTTCACCTCACAGCCATTTGTATGGATATGAACAGTTGCCTACATCATATAAAAATCGTTATTTGTTTGATTCACAGCCCCTAAAACAAGTTCCTCTGCCTGTACTCCACTTGAGGATAGTTCGAGACATCGAAGTATTCCGAGACAGCTGATTGTATCACTTGATGTTTCCTGATCCACTGAAGCAATTGCTTCATTGCATCTTTTCTGGGTTTGCAGTTTTTATGCTGGTATATGTAGAACAATTTAATACTTACTCCTACCAGTCTCAAAATTCATCCCAAATGAAAAGATTCTGATTTATTTGCTCACCTGAAACACCTCCCTATGCACACAGTTCCAGACAAGTAACTAAAATAAGTTGTGACAAGTGCCAGTATAATTTATGACCTAGCAGCATGCTGGTTTGCAATAATGCATAATGTGATGCTTTCATATTATATAATCAGAAGTTTGATATTAATTTTGTCAGTTATTTCTGTATTATACTCTTCATGCCATGTGCCAAGTAATAGACACATATTTCTTTTCCTGGGGGAGTTTTGGGGAACACAATGTTATAAAGTAAGTGTGGAGTAAGTGGGAAAAACAAACTTTTTTTTTTTTTTTCCCCCCCGCCTCATTACTAAGCTCACACTTACGGCAAACATATAGGAAAAAAATTTTGTGTTTGTTTGTTTTTAAAAAAGCCTTATTTCAGTAGCCTTCTTTCAGCCAAAATAGAGAACAAGGAGGTTGACCATTCTAAGACCAGTCAACAATTTTTTTAAAGTTTGGTTAACATCTTCAAAATTTGGAGACTTAGCATATCCTGAAGGAAGGGATGATCCTGGCATTCCTTCTCACTTCACCAGCATTTAATGGTCTTTCCTGCCTCTACCTGCTGTGTTTTGAGTTTGACCTGTTTTCAGAATGGCTTTTTATGATTTTGGATATGATTCACCTACTTCTAGTGTACAGGACCACAGGGACAATGACTCAATGCCATCTCTCCAATTCCCTTAACCCAGTGGATTCCAGAGCTACAGAACCATAGTCTTGATTTGAATCCTAACATGGAACAGCAACGCCAGCCACTGTTATTACAGAATTCTATTTAAAGAGAAGTATCATGATACAGAGCTCATACAACATGGGCAAGAGCTGTCAGTGTCAAAATCAGCCCCATAAAAATGGAGTGTGTTATATTACTGATGATAACATAATGTTGATAAAATTGAGACACTAACCAGGATTTAGTAGCAGCAGTAGTATGCCAGCTACTCTGCTAATCAAGATCAAAACTCCACTGTGAAAGGGACACCTCACCCTAAGATTTAACAATTTAAACAGTATAGAAATTGAAATGCAGTAATTTAATTTCCTCTGTGCTTGTTGTTTTAAGTTATTTCACTGTTTCAGTGGACTACACACAGTACTTTCAAGTACATCATGCTGTATCAGAGGTTCATTCATACACATAACCTTAACCTCTTACTGAAAGCACTGAATATATTCTTGACATGTCTTTATCTTAAAAAAAAAAGAAGAAAAAAAAGTAAAAAAGAAAAAAGAAAGAAAAAAAAGAGAAAAGAGAAAAAAGGATGGTATTCTAACAGTGCAGCTTGTGTATTTGTTACTAGGGAAACAAACAGCAAAGAGAAAGAAACCCTCAGTGTCCTTGTCATTTGAATCTTTCAGTGGAGAAGCAGAGCTTGTGTTAAAACAATGGAAACATTGTTCAGCTTTCAGAATCCTTTGCTGTCCTCACTGAATGACAGACACTTCTTTCTCCTCCTTGTCCATCTTGTAAGCTCTGAAAAGGAGAGTCACTTCTACATTCACAACTGGACTGCTGGGTATTTTTGTAGTCCCCATGTACGTTTCAATTCCTGCTTCTGTGTAACCTGGTCTGTTCCTCACACCTAATCCAGGATCACAGCAAGTCTCTCAAGATAAACAGGAGAAACCTGATGTTGCATTCATACCTGTAGAAAAGCATACACAGCAGCACAAGCTATTCTGAGTATGCATTTTGAGTTGGTACTGAATCAGAGCATTGGCGAGACTTAAGACAGTGTGAGAGGTACTGCAACACTTGGTGCACCTCAGCGCCGGGAGCCTGTGCAGCTATGATCCATGAAGAGCATTGTGCACATGTGATACCATTGCCTTTGGGGGCTGAGTATTGTGGTGGGAGCTTTGCCACCGGATTCAGTGAACCAGTGAGGTGTCACTTCACCTAAGTCGTGACTGACAACTCACTGGATTGATTGGGTCATGTCAGTCATGACACCTCACTGTGTTGTGGGTTGGGAAGACTACCTGCAGAGGTCAATGTTTTTAGTGTGACTTTCTGCTCACTACTTAATATTGCTTGTTCCTAATCCTCAAAAAGAGGATTAAAGTTGAAACTATGGTAAACATACTGTGGTACAGTACTTAGAACTTGTAAAATACAGTGCAAGTACCAACTATTGTTAAAAGGTCAAAGCAATTATTTCTAAAGCATACATACAGGAGTATTTGTATAGGCAACTGTATGGCAGCTGCATAATTGGGGTATAGAATCACCCATATCAGATTACAACAGCCACCCAATCTACTCAGGTATCTTTCAACTAGGTAAAGAAGAATGGACTGAGAAGTCTATCTTGTCAAGGGAGGGTAGTAAAGGGCCCCTCAAAATGAAGAAACAGCTTGTTAAAATTTTGTAAAAGCCCTTTATGGGATATTTTTAACTTTTAATAAGCTGGAGCTGTTTTTCAAGAAGCATCTCGAGATTTATCTACTCTGCCGTATCAGATTTCATGTAACTTCTCTGCTAAATTATGCTACAGCCCTGCCTCTTTCTCTGCTCAGTTTTTATCTTGTTATATGTCTTTACCATATCTAACTCATCTGTGGGAAACAGGTAAGGAAGCTTTGTTTGGTGCACTCTGAAGCGTAGCTAAGAAAGTTAAAAGAACTGTCAGCTTTCTTTTTCTACAAGCAGCTACCAGCATTTGAGCTATGGGAAATGATGGGGAAATTGCAATAAAACCTTGACAGGAAATAGTCTCTCACAGACGTTTCTTTCCTGCTGTTTTGCCAAAACATATTTCATTTTTATTATGCAACTATGACTTTTTGGGTACGATTCTTCAAGAAAAGTCGTTAATTTGCCATTAAGAAGAAAGAAGCAAGTGTCAAAAACCATGTAAACATGTAAATTATATTTTAAAATGGATAGACAGAATAAAACCAGCACATTGTTTATTGATTATAGCCACTAGCTGAATTGTAATAGTTTTCTGTTTCTCTAGAATTCTGTGAAGTGTCAAGGCCCCTGGGGGGAAAAAATGGATAAAGATTTGGTGGGAGGGGGGAGAAATGTCACTACTGACAAGAAAAGGAGGTGAAGAACAATCTATTGATGCTGCATTTATGTAGCATGAGAAAAGAGCCCTGCCTCAGGGTATAAGCATAAATGACAGCTTCTTCACAGGCTTCGTCAGTTTCCATGTCCGTACTCTTTGCCTGTGGAAATAGAAGAGTACAGCCAATATAACCCGGGGGCTAGCTTTTATTTACTTTACCAAGGAAAACACGATCACAGCCAACAGACCTCAGATGCTTTGGAAACTACTTGCATGTGAGTTGTTGATTTTCTTAATCTTCAAAATTGTTCTTTTATACTTTAAAACCTGAATACCTTCTATTTTTTTTCTAAGTAACGAACTTTCACGGAAACTCCCTCTCCGGAAAAAAGTGCTCTGACCTACCGTACTGATCTTCCAACCTGCAATTGGGCTTTTTTTCTTTATGTTTTTCCTACAACACTGAACTTTTAACAGACTCTTGTCACCCTTCACGCTTTTACCTACTTTCAGCAGAAACGTGGAAGATAAATACCTCTGGAGAGGACAGAGAAGTCTGAGCAACGCTGTAATGTTTATTGCAGCGACTTCATACGACAATCTCTCTGAAAATGTCCCAGGATGAAACCACAGCCGAGCCGGCTGTTTCGGTTGAGGATTTACCTCACGTTGGCTTTATCCCCGCCCCGAGCAGCCCGGCTTTCCCCGCTCTCCCCGCGCCACAGACTCAAGTCCTGCCACACCTCAGCGGGGGCCGGGCGGGCCACAACTCTCAGCGCGCAGCGGCGCCGCTTTCCGCCTCACACCGCCGCGCGCCCGGAGCGGGGACAGGCGGGGGGTGAGGGGAGGGGTGAGGGGAGGAGTGGGAGGGGGCGCTCGGTGCACGCGCTACCGAACACGCTCGCGCCCGTCCTAGCGGCGCGCACAGCGGCTGGCGGGGCGGAGCGAAGGGGAGGGGGTGGAGTCAGGCCCCGCCCCGCCCGCACAGGGCCGGGAGGGGAAAACAGGAAGGCGGAGCAACCACGCGCCCCCAGCTCGCGCGCGCGCCCCCCGCAGCGGTCGCCGCCGTTTCTTCCCCCGCCCCCAGGGGGCGTGGCGGGAGCGAGGGTACGCGCGCGGTGATTGGCTGCCGGCGGCGGTGGGAGCGGGTTTAACGGCTGCAGCACCCCCGCGCCGGGGGAAAACAAAACAAAGGCGGCGGCGGACTGGAGAGCGCGCAGCGCCGTAGCAGGATGCCTCGGCCGCCACTCGGCCCTCAGGGCGGCAAACGCGCGCCCAGTCCGCTCCTATGACCCCTGGCTGCCGCCAGAAGGTATCTTCGAGGCGAAAGAGACCACCCCCACCACCGCCGCACCTCCCCTCTTTGTTTTTCGATAAGGGCCCGTCGCTAAGCTCTCGCTTGGCCGTTGCGTGAGGACCGGGGGTCCCGCCTCCCCTCCTGCCCTTGCCCCTTAAGGGAAAGGGGCCTGGGAGTGCGCTGCTGCTCTGAGTCCGAGCTGGGGAGCGGAGCCAGCACGGCGCAACGGTGGGGAGCGCAGCCGGCACGGCGCAGCGGTAAGTACTGGAGCGTGCGGGAAGCCGGCCCCTTCCTTTCCCTGGGCTGCTTATTTTTTTGGGAGTGGGGGGTGGGTTGGGCTGTACACGGATGATAAAGAGGCAACTGGGAAAGGAGCCCCGTGTTGCGCCCCCAGTCGGGGGAGGGTGGGTGGGCGCTATTTCCTGTGTGCGCGGGGCGGGGGGCCGCCAAGGCAACTTTGCTGGCGGGAGGGGAGCTCGGGGGCTATTTATAGTGCCTGGAAATGACGGCAGCGCTGCCTGCCTGTAGTCTCCTCGTTACAGGGCGGCTGGTGATGGTTTACATAATTGGGGGGGGGGGGCGAGGCAGAGCTNCAGACTCAAGTCCTGCCACACCTCAGCGGGGGCCGGGCGGGCCACAACTCTCAGCGCGCAGCGGCGCCGCTTTCCGCCTCACACCGCCGCGCGCCCGGAGCGGGGACAGGCGGGGGGTGAGGGGAGGGGTGAGGGGAGGAGTGGGAGGGGGCGCTCGGTGCACGCGCTACCGAACACGCTCGCGCCCGTCCTAGCGGCGCGCACAGCGGCTGGCGGGGCGGAGCGAAGGGGAGGGGGNACGGATGATAAAGAGGCAACTGGGAAAGGAGCCCCGTGTTGCGCCCCCAGTCGGGGGAGGGTGGGTGGGCGCTATTTCCTGTGTGCGCGGGGCGGGGGGCCGCCAAGGCAACTTTGCTGGCGGGAGGGGAGCTCGGGGGCTATTTATAGTGCCTGGAAATGACGGCAGCGCTGCCTGCCTGTAGTCTCCTCGTTACAGGGCGGCTGGTGATGGTTTACATAATTGGGGGGGGGGGGCGAGGCAGAGCTCCGCGAGCTAGGGTCCGGTGGGTTCGTCACTTGCTCTCAGCAGGTCCCTGCCCAGGGTCTGGCGGGTTGGAAGAAAGCGGGTCCATGTTTGGATGGCCGCGCTTAGCTCTCCCCCGGCAGCGTGCAGACGGTCTGGGGGAAACGAGCCATTCTCATGCCCGCGGGGATCGCTGCGAGTGGGAGAGAAAAGGCAACGGCGTCACCCGTCGCGGCGTCTTTGCGCTCCTGCAGGAGAAGAAAAACGTTAAACGTGCACGGAGCAGCTGCTCCCTCCCGCCAGGGAAACTGAGCTCGCGCTCTGCCGGTTAACTTTCTCTTTGCATATTTTGTCCTGCTAGTTCTCCGTATCTTAAAGTGAAAGCGAGGCTCCAATGTATTTAACTTAGTGATGTTTTCCCTGCTGAAAGTAACCAATGGCAGCTTACTAAGAGTGCTTGCATAGGCTTTGTCCCGCATTGTGGTTCTACTCGCTGAAGCTCGTTTTGTCGCTCCTGATTATTGAGCCCAGAAAATACCAGAGCGCGTCGTTTCTTACACACTTTATTTCTCCGTGCGCTTGCCCGCAGCTCCGAGCAGCGGTGCGGCTGGCTCCTGTGGTTCCTTCCCGCAGACAAGGAATCTGCTTGCATTCGTTTGACCTGCCCGGTAGGCAGCTCATTGAGCGAGGTGGTCTCGCCCGCCCTCGATGTGTCCCCCGGCTTCCCCCCCCCCGCCACGCTTACCGGGGTGTTTGTTTACACATCCGGGAGCCGGGCGGGGCGGGGCCGCCCCCCGGCCCATTGGCCGCCCGACGCCCCGCCCCGGTAACGTCAGAGGTGCGGGCGGCGGGACACGGCTGTGAATTAATTACGCCCCGCAAAATTCGTGGTGGCGGCCTTTGGGCTTTCGGGACAGTCCCGAGGGGCGCGGCCCTCTAGGGGCAGTCCCTGAGACCGGGCTGCTGGGACAGCTACCCGGTGCCTGCAGCGCCGAGCTCTACGGCCCCGCTGAGGGAGGCTAGAGGTTTCGTTGTGCAGGGTCCTGCTCTACCGGTCTTGCTGTACCGGTCGGTGCTTCCAGTGGTTCCTGTTGGTCCGTCCTAGGCCGGTAGGTAGAAATACAAGTCACCCGAAACAAGGGCTGGACAACCCTTTAGGAAGGATAGACGGCAACATGTCCTCTTGCTTTGGCAGTGAAGTTTGACATTTCGTTCAGTTTGTTTCGATCTTAGGAAACGTAGCTGTCGTGTGCGTGAGCAGAGCACAAACTCTGCTCTTGTCCGTATGTAAACAAAGTAGTCGCCTCAGGTTTGTACACGGCTTTCCATGGGGTGCTGAACAGCAGCTGTGGAACCTGCTGCTGCTTATCACCGTCGGAGGGAGTGAGGCTGGATGTACTAACCGTAGAGTAAACGATTAAATGGTTCAAGATTCCAGACAAGTTCTGTAGTTCTTACAGTATATATTAGACACTTAAGGTTGCATTCTCTTGAAGAGGGCAATGTCAAATACAGTTGTATCAAAAGTTTTGAAATTCTTTAATTTTTGTAGTTGAAGGGCTCAGTGTATTGAGTCTGAAACAGTCCAGATTGCCATTGAAAGTGTGAATTAAAGCTTCTAGGGATGCCTGGAAAAGAATATATTCATTTTCAGCTTGAACTAATTCAAGTATTGAAGTCATGTTTCAGTTACTGATCTTCATTTTGAAGCCCTGGGTTTTTGTTTTGTTCACTTCACTTCTGCGAACTTAGACACAAATGCTATTTAAGAGTCCAAGCTGGGAACCTGACATTTAACTTCCAGGATCTTTCTTGTGTTATCTTTCTGCTATAAACTTTCACCTCCAATAAATATGCTTTAATATCTAGTAGTTATACAAAAGTGAGCTATCTTCTCCAAACACCACAATCATTCTTCCCTTTGTGGTTAGAATTCTTTGGACAACAGATATAGAATCTTTAAGCCTCAATCCTTCATGTTAACTGGGTTAATATTTCAAATACACTAATATATTTCCCTTATCAAATATATTTCTTCAAGGAGTAATAAAAGGCCAATCTTTGTGTAGATACGTTCTTCGGATGGCAACTTGTTCTCATTGTGGCTTTATTTGTTGGTTTGCATATGTTCTGCTGCATTTTTTGTTTCTGGCCTTCACAATTCTTTGTGTAAGAAGTTTTCTCATAGCAAGTCCTTCAGTAGTTCTTAAGTCTTCTGTCCTGCTGCTGTAATAAGATTGATTGGGGAGGGGGGGGAACCCAAACCCTTTAGATCTTGATGTAGTTGTCTCTTGTGCTAGGCTTGCTTTACTTCCTCAAGACTTCCTTTGAAGCACAGTGTCTGCTTCCTACAAATAGTCTTTATGTGGCTTTCATTATCTGCTCTATTTGTATTATTAGTATCCTACTGCTAGAGGAATGGTTAACTGCTGCCCTGCACACAGTTTACAACTGAGATAAGTGTGTTGCATGCTCGTTTTTAGTAGCTGGATCAAGATAGTGTAAATGCCTTACATTGGCTCTCATTTGTTTGTGCTATTGACCTACTCCATCAGTCACCTGATAGCTGATGACATAAGTGACTGTGGCAGTGTTCATGTTTGGATTGCTCCTTACTCTGACACATTGTGTGGTAACTAATGGCCTTTGACAGGCAAACTCTAAAAGAGGTTTTCTTTCCAGCATAGCAGGGTGGTATGGCCTTCACTGCTTGTGCATGTAGTGTCTCTGAAAGGCACTCTGAGGATTAAGAATGCAATTTGGTGTTTTCTGTGTGGAATTTTTTTCCACCTGACTGTTTCTTTTTTTTTTTGTAGTATCTATTAAGACTGTTCTGGTCAAGTGAGGAAGTGTCTAATTAGCTTTAAGACACTGATTAAAAAGGCTTTTGCCTAAGAGTATTCTTCTGAGCTCAAAAGAGAAGGATCCCTGAGAAAGACAGAAGCATCTAATATGGTATTTGACTTAAAGCCAGATGTGATAACAGCAAGAGTTTTGCTGAAAGCTCAAGTGCAAATATCTGTCCTATGTTTATTGTTGAACATAGTAGGTGATTTCCAAGATGCCTTTTCACTTACTATATTGGAACTCACCACTAACTTAAACAATTAACTTTCTCTAATCCCCTGCCTTTGCTTTAATTTCTGCATGGACATCTTAGAGTATACCTGGTAGATTGTAGGAAATGATTGTGTTTTCATGGAGAACTGTTTGTATCTCCTTCCTTAGAAGTGTTATGGAACAGAAGCCAATCACTGTGTGTTTTCATGGTGAAACAGTTTTTGTTGCTTTGTTCAATGGAACTGGAATTCCATTTGAAAAGAGTAGTGCAGCCAGACATCTGCTCTAAATATCACTTTGTCTAGAGTAGTTGAATTACAAGCTTATTCTGCCTTGTTACAAGCTGCTAATTGTTCTGCTCTTCTCACCTACAGGTGGTGACTGTTTCTCTTCTGTCATTTGTGTGGAAAGTGCCACACACACTCCAGAACAACAACGGCTTTTGCTTGCATATTCCAGTGTTTCTTTTGTCAGCGAGTTCAGCAAAGTTGTAATTCTTCAAGTGCCAGCCCTGAGCTGAGTGAGGAGCCACCAGCAGAGATGGTAAAAATGACAAAATCAAAAACGTTCCAGGCTTACCTGCCAAACTGTCACCGAACCTACAGCTGTATCCACTGCAGAGCCCACCTAGCCAATCACGACGAATTGATCTCCAAGGCAAGTGGTTTGTTTAGAGACCTCATGAATTATAGCTTAACCAAAATGGTTATCAGTGTATCAATGCTCCCAGTAGATAAGGGATGCAAATCAATATGTACTCCAAAGTATCTTTCCTGGGTTCACTCTTGGGTCATACGTGTTGTGTGCTGAGGACTGGATATGTTCTGGAAACTTGAATGTGACAAAGGCTGATCTTGCATATTCTCCATATTAGCAACCTCTGTCTGTCAGGTAGGTACTTGGTAGCTGTCATATCTGAAAAGTCTGCTAAGGAAAAGCCTCAGAAGAAAACATTGATCTCTGTATAGGGGGAATAATTCTGGTTATTCCAGATAAAGATAGTTTTGTGACCTTCAAAGTCAAAAATAAACTGTTTCCAGAATGTTCCATTTCTATTATGGAATCTGTAACAAATGTTTGCTTCTTCTGTATACCAATCCCTAAGGAATGTAATTAGCCAGAGGTGTTCAAAATGGTTGAACTTTCTAAACTCAAGCTTAGAGGTGTATGGGTCCTTGAATCAGGCTAGGGCTACCCTTCTTATCTGTACTGGAGGAAAGCAAGATTTGTGATGTACAAAATATGTAGAAGAATGTGAAGTTTGGGATAAATACTTCACAGACTTGTTCATCCTTTCCCTCAATGAATTTGCTTTTAATGGTGTCCTGGAGCAAACACTGCAGTTGCTTGTCAAACCTCTCAAAACAAGTTGCTTTCTATATGACTAATTCATCAAATAAAATGTAGTGGCAAACACTTTATAGCTTACTTGATCTGTTGCTCTGGTCTGTGTTCAGCAGTATCAAGGTGATACTGCTTTTGAGTGTTGAGAAAAGGAAAGGGTTGAGGATGCTGCTGCTTCTGAACTGCACTTTTCTTTGGCTAAGGAGAAAATATGTTTGCTTTTCCTTAAAAGGCAGTCAGGGAATAATAATAGGGTTTCCCTAGGCAGTTTCTCTTGTGTAACTAATATTTTTTGATCTTTTAGATCTCATGACAAATTCTTGATTCAAACAGTAAAATTTGTGACAGTTCTTAGCAGTGTTCCTTATTGCTTGCTTCTGGTCTGGTTTTAGTCTCTTCCCCTGAACAATTCTTTCTCTTGTATGTGTATTGAGACATGGAACTTCAAGTGTGACACATCAACTGTGCAACAGTGAGCTAGCTGCATACATAAAGTGGGATGAAGAAATTAAGAGGAAGGACTTGTATGACTGATATTAACTTGGAAAAGTTTCCTTATAGTCACTGTTTTAAGGTCAGCAAACCAAGAGAAATAATCAACTAGTAGTGTGAATGTTTTTGAATTTAATTTGCATCCATCCTGGTTTCAGAATTTGACACTGAGTGGTCTCTTTGGCAACACTGGATTTGAAATGACAAGCAGTTATACCTTCATTACTTGCTGCCAAAAACCAGGGGGAGGGGTTAATCTTTCCTCAGCTTCACATTGTAGGTGCCTACAGAAAGAATGAGACTTTGCTAGCTGTGTCTCTTGATGTAGAAATTCATCAAGAAAATGTAATCCAAGCACATTTACCTAATAGAAAGCTTTTCTTTTAATGAACTTAGGGTTTTGCATGGTGATTAAACTCCACAGTTACTACATGGGCCAGTTCTCAAAGGTTTTAGGAGTTCTGATCAGCAGGATATTTTGAATCTTTTGTAAGCACGTTACCTGCTTGCTTCAGCTTCATAAATTTCAAACATTAAAAGAAATCAAATATTCAGCTTAAAGAACATAGAGAACTCCTACATCTGTGTAGTAAATAGAAATATTAGGAAGTTGCTTATAAAGGTGTTGGGAATGACATTAGATATGGATCCTGCCTTATTTCTGTCTTCACTAATTATCAGTGAAGACCTCTTACAAAAAGTTCTGTACTTGCATGTTGACCATATGCTTATTTGACAGCTGATGCTTATTCTGTCAACATAAGATTTCCTGACCATATTTTATGTCTAAATCTGTGTGATGAGAAATACATTTAAATGTGAAGTGTATATTTTTGTGTGTTTGTAAAATAAAAAAGAACATTTGTAATCTATTGTACTTGTATTTGGACCATAGCTTTCTAAAAACTCATCCTCCTTTAAGTTTAACTTGGATCTATTCCAGCATTGGAGAAGTAGTTCTGATGGAAACAACTGGAAGGAGTTGGAAATGACTGGGTGCACTTGGATCATTAAAGTAGTGCTGTCCTGAGGGTGGCAGGAGAAGTGGAAGGAAATCAGATATTTGTTTTAAATGGAAACAGATTAAGCTAGAAAGCAAACTGAAGAAGTACCATTGACAACATGCAGATAGCTGTAAAAGGACTAAGAAATAGATGTACCTTCCAAGTTTTTCTTCTGAAATTCTCTTCAAGTGCTTTCCTTGATGCACATCCTGTGCATTAAACTCAGGGTAATGAGATTTTAAAATTTACACTAACCATATCTAGAACACTGTTTATTATAACTACTCACCTGCACAAAAATACTTAACCTACAGTGTAACAAGTTGGTTCTATACAATCTGAAGCTATCAAAGAGCAATTTAGTTCCTGTGCTGGTTTGATTTATTGATGGACCAGAGAATTCTACTATTCAACCTGGATTTTTACCCCTTCACCTAATTTAGAGGGCTCACCTGAAAGCTAAAGCTGTGCATAAAATGTAATACAGGTTTTGGTTACATATTGTCTCACTCCTTTCCAAATGCTTGCTCTGCAACTTCACTCCACATCCTCTTCAGCAGATAAACAGTATTTGGTACCCAGCTGCTTCCTTTGGGTGTCCCCTCAGTCCCACTGTTTCTTGGGTGATGAATGATACACTCAATTTTAAACTACAACTACCTTCTGTGCTTTGAGGTATAAGCATTTGCTACACCTGGCACTGTTTCCAACTTCAAGATGAAAGGCAAGCTATGCTATGAAATGAGTGATGTTTCTCTTAAATGTTGGCCTGTCATGGAAAAGCAGAGTGCTGCATATTTCTGTCAATCATCCCTTTGATTCTGGTCCTCAAAATACCAGACTTCAATACAGATTTGCAGTTGTTCTGCTTTTGAGAGCTGCTGATGCCAGCTGTGTGACAAGGATGGCAGCATACTTGAATCACCTTCTCATTTTATTTCTGTTCTGTTTAAGCAGCAGGATCAAGAGAATATACCTTAGAATTAAATCATAAATTCTCTTCAGTGTTCTCCTTGTGCCCTTTCTGGTGGTAAATGGCAACTCAAGGGTCTTGGCAATGTCTAAGAAATAATGCAGCCTAATAAGGCAGTATAAAAATGTGCTACCTGCAAAATCATCATTGTAGTTCTAGCTTCCTCTGCAACTGTGAAAGGACTCAATGTGTTGCCTGCTGTTGAAATCAACTCATTCCTAGATAATTTCAATCTGTATAACCTTGTGCTTACTGTATCTAGTGAAGAACCTGGGGAAAGCTGAGGAATGGGAAGAAGGTAGAATGGTCTCAGACTAGGAAGTCAGCAGCAGTGGAGATGTTTGTACAGCCAAACCCATTCACAGCTATGCATAGATGTCACAATTTATAACTCTAGTGACCTTAGATTAAATCAAACATTGGTTTGAAGGATACATGAGAGAAGTAACAAGCCAGATGACTTCAAAATTACACTTACTACACTTATAAGTGGTGTTAGGTACATCATAGACACTGATTTGCATTGTTAACAAGTCTGAATTTTCTGTGTCTTTGGCAAAGACTTCAAAGTGAATGTTAACAACCCTCAAACTAATTAAAAGGACTATACCAGTCTTTATACAGAAGCATCCACAGACCTTAATCAAGAGCAAGGCAAAAAAATTGGTGCCATAGGAGGTAATTCTTTGACTTGATATGTTCAAATGAAAAAGCAAACAAAATGTATAGGATAGTAAAAATCCCAACAATTTAAAAATTGGACATCATAATTTAAGTTTTGAGGGAAAAAAAATCTGTAAGATTCTTTGAAATCCAGGGACTGCCTGGTTGCTACCTCTGTGGCCTGTTTGAAATGTTACACTTGTGCTGCTCTTAAAATGATTCTAAAATAAGTTTTGTGAAAGGCTTAACTGAAAGACCTCTCTTCTGATTTGTTTGCAGAGTAGAGAATGTGCAGTGATTATCAGCAGTAGCTTTTGCAGGAGGCAAATATTAGAGCATTCAAGTTCCTAAGCACTCAAGAATGGCTTGCACCCCTTAAGTTGCAGGAGTTGGTTAGAAATTCAGGCAGAGTCCAACAAACTGCAGAGAAAATCAAATCCCTAATAGAAATCTTGTAACTTAGTGGTTATGTTGCAAATGATAGTGCTTGGTTGAAAGACAGAATCGCTTTACAATGTGCCTTCATGCTGGGGATGGAAGAAACTCTGCATTACTTTGTAGAGATGCCTGCATAAATACTGCCACTTTTTTTATGCCATTCATTGCAAAGCATATCTGACCAGAAGAAAAAGTCACATCAAGTTACAGATGTGTCAGTATGTTCAAGAACAGCTTCTACAGGAAGGTGTTTTTATATATATATATAAACTTCTACAGGAAGGTGTTTTTATTTTTATATATATATACACACACACACACACACAAATATATCTGTTTATTGATTTCATGGGGAAATCCTTGCCCCTTAAGTGTAAAGGAAGAGACTTGGTGGCTAAATTTAGTGTTCTCCAAGGCATTCAGTATGTATGCTGTTACATTATTGATGAGAAGGAGAAGCCTTCAGCTCAAATGCCAAAACATTTTTAGTCTTGCTTAGCAATCTGTGGGTTTTTTTTTCTTCTTCAGGTGTTTAACTGGTGAGTTCAAGAGGAGGTTTTTTAAGGGTTTATTGTCTTTAAGCAAATATACTGGTCTTAGCTTGGCTAAATTTGGTAATTCCTCTTTGCTTATGATACAAGGAATGCTTGGAAAGATAGTTGTGCCTTTTGTGCCTTTGCTTCAAAGTAATTTTTGATCCCTGCTGAAAAAGTTAAGAACAGGCATAATTCCATAATTCTTTTTTTTTTTTTTTTGTTTGTTTGCTTTGGTTTTTTGTGTATGTGTGTTGGGTGTTTTAGTTTTTTGTTTGGGACTTTTTTTTTGGGTGTTTGGGTTTGTTGATTTTTTTGTGTTGGTGTTATTTTTCTCTTGGAGGAAGAAACTAGTTTTTGGAAGAGAAATGATCTTTGGAAAGCATCCAAGAATAGATTTTTGAGGGCTTAAAGGAGCTAGAAAGTGTGCAAGGGAAGTATGAGTGTTTTGACATAATTGATTCTGAACTCCATTCAAGGTGCTGTATAGCTCAGGATAACCTGTCCTGCCTGACAGAGTCTTCACTTCAGGAAGTATAATTTGCCAAATTTTCAGGTGTGCAGGTTTTGGGGTGGTTTTTGTTTTTTTTGTTTTTTTGGGTTTTTTTGGTTTTTTTTTTTTTTTTGTTTTTTTTTGTTTTGTTTTGTTTTGTTTTATTTTTTTTATGGTTTTTTTTTATTTTTTTTTGTTTTGTTTATTTTTTTATGTTTTTTTTTTTGTTTGTTTTTTGCTTTATTAAAATGCTGCCTTGCTTCTAATAATGCCTGCCATGCCTTTAATACATGCTAGGATGGCAGATTTTCTGTGGAGCATGATCTCTAGCCCTCTAGTCTAATCACATCTGTGGGGAATAATGAATTATATCAGCTTTTTAGTAGCTTCCCTTCCCCCAGCCATGCCTTTAGGTATGCCTTAGAGCAGTAAATACATGTTCTGTTTAACTGATACTTCCTTTTCTCCTGGATGAAAACAACTAATTCTGGTGTTAGAGGTAATGATGTGTTTAATTTAGAAGCACAGATCATATTTAATTCTGCAGGCATGTACTAGTCTGTAAATCAGATGTTTATGAAGTTGCTTTACTACAACATGTATTGATGACAGAGGTCTGGCAGATGACTTGAAAAAATGCCAAGATAATCTTACAGTCAACTTTTGTATAGTTCCTAAGCACAGTGGAACAGTTTTGCTTGCTCTGTCAGACATTGTAGGTACTTTCAATGGTGCTGAAAGAAGGAAAAGCTCTGGATCTTGTTTATCTTCCTGTAGGAATGGACAACTAGACAATGATTCTCAAGGTGGAAAAGCTCATAATTAACTGAGGACCGTTAAAAGACAGATGTAAAGCAAATTTGGTGTAACTGCCAATAGTAGTTGAACTGATAAACTAATGAGTTTATTGTCCTGGCTTTCCAAGTAAAATTCCTGATTGATGCACATTGCTGTTCACAGTTGGTCACACTTGCCACTATCTTCTAATTCTTCTCTACTAGGTAAGATATATTTAAGACTGAGTTTTAGTAGAATGTTCTGCTCTAGTTATGGTTGATGGAGCTATCAGTCCTAGAAGGGCTCAACAGATCTTGCAAAGTCCAAGTTTGCATTTGCACAGTCATGTTTGCTCTGTAGAAGTGTGGTTTGTCTGGAGACTGGTTTGAACAGTTATGCCTGTTTGTCCTTGGCACTGCCATTTAAAGGAGTCTCTTTCATTTCCTTTGAGGAGTTGACACACAAAGTGTTTAACTTACCAGTCTCTTAAAACTCCTATCAGCATAACTGAATCATGCTGTTAAATGCTTGTTTGGTATTAAATTATTTTTATTCTGGTTACACAGAATCCTCTGGGGATTGCTGAGTTACAAGCTTAGCAAGCAGTTCAAGTGCCAAAATTGAGTTGTCCTCTTTCCATTTCTGGTAATAGGATGCATGGGGAAGCAAAGCTTTGATGATAAGTCTTTCTTAGACCTGCTAGTAGGTGGAACTGTACACAGTAGTCAATATTCTGTGGTCAGGAGAATGCCTGTGTGACATGCACACCTTTTTATGTTGTTTGAATACTGTTGTGGGGGGGAAGGAATCTCAGCTGTTGATGTGAATAAGAAATGATGACTGCCAAGCTCTGCCAAGTGAAGGAATTCATAAGAAAAATTAAAATGCATAGTAGTAGTTTAAAAACTGACTTCTTTACACTGCTCTTCCTTCAGTTGGTGTGTAAGAGTTCTGCGTGGATGGCTTGCACACATTAATTATTCACTGACACAGTGATCTTGTGGTTGGATGCTGTGATACTGTGATGCTGAGTTTAATGGAAAGTCTTGAGTTGCCTAGACCCAAATTCTGTATTTTGGAACATAGTAAGATGAGGTTGCTGTCAAGTTACCTGTGAGTGATGCAAACATGCAGGATCTTACTCCTCACAGCTGGGCAAAGCAGCAATTATTTCATGGCATGTAAATGTAATACTTAGCCTCTAAACCTGTTTGTAGGTAAGAAAGATGGTATCAAATGAACCAGCCAAACTCTGCTAACAGGAAGCTAGAGAAGGTGGGAATGGAGAAGCTTTTTGCAGTGGAATGTTTGTGACCAGATTTTTTTGAAAGTCACTGCACCAGGACAGCTTCTGATTTGTGTTTTTTCTGCCTCTAGTCTACCCTCATAATCCCAAAATTTAGAAGGTAATGGGGATGGGCCATTTCTGAGGGGGGAGGAAACCTAGGAGAGTACAGTATGTTGCAGGCAACAAAACAAAAAATGCAGGAAAAGAAAAATAATCTTTGAAAATACATCAGAAAACAAGAAAACCTAAAGCAGCATTTTCCAACCTGTTGCTTCTGTTTCATTTAGCTAAAGGTTTTTGCAGCCTATGAAAAAACAGGGGAGGAGCTGCTTTTTCTGCTATTCCTGGCATCCCATTACTGCCCTCTGCATAATTTTGAGAAATGTAGGGTCAAAGGAGAGCTTTTATTAGGTGATTCTATGTCAAGACTAAACATAAGCTTGGCAGAAATATTTGCATAACTTAAACTTCTGACTGTTGACTTGTTCTGGAGTCTTTTTCTTTCCCAGTTAACTGAGGAACTTCAAGTATGGCATATAAGCAGTTCAAAAAGTGATTTTGTAGGACCAGACAAAAAAAAAAAAAACCCTCCACAATAATTTGAAGGGATTTTCATGTGTAATTGAATGTAAAAAGAGAAACTAGCTCATTATTCATCTAACAGGAGAGAGTATTTCTTGGTGCAGTTTGAAAAAGAATTTGTGAATTGTAATTCACAGCATAGAGTTGTTAAAGCCAGGAGAAATGGCTGCAACTTTCTAAGGATTTTTACAATAGTCTAACAGCAACTTTCTAAATTTAAGGATTTTTACAGTAGTCTAACAAAAAGAATGGTCACCATGGCTTTGAAAGTTCTTTTCTGTGATCTTTAGGGTATATGGAACAAGGAAGTTCTGGTTTTATTTGTTAACGAACAAGAAGACCTTTAAAGGTTTCCTTTGCTTTTTTAATAATTTTTGGGGGTTGTCTCTAAATTCATATGTGACTGACTTGGGTTAGTTACTCATTTGTTACTGGGCAGTTTTTGAGAGTGTATACATGAGCAGTTTTTTGTTTTCATCTGCAGTAAGCCTTTTCTGCAGGTTTTGTACCATTCTGCCAGTTCTGTGATGCATGTTTAAGTAGCTCAGGAGAACTGAAATAGTGCTGATTTGGGGTTTTGTTGTTATAGGTAGGTTCTGGGCCCCTCAATTTAAGAGGGACATTGAGGTGCTTGAACGTGTCCAGAGAAGGGCAACGAGGCTGGTGAGAGGCCTCGAGCACAAGCCCTGTGAGGAGAGGCTGAGGGAGCTGGGATTGTTTAGCCTGGTGAAGAGGAGGCTCAGGGCAGACCTTATTGCTGTCTACAACTACCTGAAGGGTGGTTGTGGCCAGCAGGAGGTTGCTTTCTTCTCTCAGGCAACCAGCACCAGAACAAGAGGACACAGTCTCAAGCTGTGCCAGGGGAAGTTTAGGCTGGAGGTGAGGAGAAAGTTCTTCACTGAGAGAGTCATTCCCCACTGGAATGGGCTGCCCAGGGAGGTGGTGGAGTCACCGTCCCTGGAGGTGTTCAAGGCACGTTTGGACGTGGCACTTGGTGCCATGGTCTGGTCTTGAGGTCTGTGGTAATGGGTTGGACTTGATCTTTGAGGTCTCTTCCAACCTTGCTGATACTGTGGTACTGTGTGATACTGTAAGGATTCCTTTCTGGCAGAGCTGTGCAGACTCTACTCAAGTAAGTCTCCCCTGAAGTTTTAATTTTTCACTGTCTGTACTTCCCCCCTCCCCCAGTCTTGTGAAAAGTAAGGCTTTCAGTTTTGGCTAGTGGAGAGAGTACCTTTTCTTTTGCCTTTGCTATAGATACAGAATTAAACTCTCCACTTAATATTAGCACTGTATGCTAAAGTATATAAAGGGCTAAAGTATGTGCTAAAATATATAAAGGGCTAAAGTATATAAAGCTTGGAGAGGAGGAGACTGAGAGGTGACCTGATTAATGTTTATAAATATGTAAGGGGTGAGTGCCAGGAGAATGGAGCCAGCCTCTTCTCTGTGATGCCCAGTGACAGGACAAGGGGCAGTGGGTGAAGTTGAGGCATAGGAGGTTCCATGTGAACCTGAGGAAGAATTTTCTACTGTGAGTGTGAGAGCACTGGAACCGGCTGCCCAGGGAGGTTGTGGAGTCTCCCTCTCTGGAGATACTCAAGAACTATCTGGATGTGTTCCAGTGTGGTCTGTTCTAGGTGATCCTGCTCTGGCAGGGGGCTGGACCAGATGAGCTTTTGAGGTTCCTTCCAGCCCCTGACATTCTATGATTCTATAATTCTAAGTAGTAACACTATAAACTGTTAGGAAGAACTTCTCAGTCCAAGGTGAAATTTTATGAGTATCTAAGGGCTGTAAGTAACTGCATTGCTACCAGTGCTACCTGTAGTAGTCCAGAGTCAGGGATTTCTTTGTGCTCATTTCTATACATTTCCCTTTTGCATCTGTTTTTTGCAAACTACTCTGAGTCAAGTAGCTAGGGTACAACAGTTGTGTTTCTAATCATTACGCTGGCAAAATACCTGTTTTGGTATCAAGTGATTTCTAATGATATAACTAAATGCATGCCAGAAGAAGAATCCATTCCAGAAGTATTCTTCTGCCTATTGGTTTCCATGCCTAATGTTAGTAAAATAATTTTAAAATACTTAAAATGAGCTATTTCTGTTTCCTTCCAAAAGCCTTCCACAGTGATTTGCCATAAGTTTCAGGGACAGGATGAGGAGTTACAGTTTTAAATTGGCAGAGGGGAGATTTAAGTTAGATGTTAGGAAGAAGTTCTTTACAGTGAGGGTGGTAAAACACTGGCACAGGTTGCCCAAGGAGGGTGTGGCTGCGCCCTCCCTGGAGGTGTTCAAGGCCAGGGTGGATGAGGCCTTGAGTGACCTGTGCTAGTGGGAGGTGTCCCTGCCTATGGTGGGGGGGTTGGAACTGGATGATCTTTGAGGTCCCTTCCAACCTAAAGCATTCTATGATTCAGGAAAATTGGGTTTTGATCTTCAATATTAGAACTGCAGGAATTCTTTAAAATTTACTGTCTCTTCAGCGTTGTTAATTTTCTTTGGAAGTAGGTTAGGGAAAGAAAATTCTGGAAGAAGAAAGAAACAGGCAGTGAAGGGATTTTTTTAAAGTGGAATTCAGCATGGAAGAGAGAAAAAGGAAAATTCCTTCGCAATGTGTTCGTTTTTGAATGGGAAGCAACTGCCAAGTAATTCAGTACAGAAGGAACAAATCAACAGGTGAAAGCTGTGATATCTTACATACTTTCTGAATGTTTTACCTATGGCTGGATCCAGTCTGCTTGCAAGTGTTGCCAGGATATTTGTAACTCAAGGCTGTTTGATCAGAGGTTCAGGCCTCCATGTCTTCAGTGGTATTTGCAGAATGCACAGTAGAAGAGCTTCTGGTGTAGTTTGGCACAGAAGGAACAAAGATGTAGTTCACAGTGCACTGCAACTGAAGCCAACCTCTAGTTAGTGTGGTTGATTAGCAGGGTTACTTCAAAACACTAATTTAGATCAAGCCAAGAAAGCCTTTGCAGTCATCTTTTGTCTATAATCTGTTAGAGGTGCAAGAGATTTGGAAATGTAGGTCTGTACCTGGGCAGTTGTTTTATTAAAATAAAGCCAAGCTGATACTCCAGTCAGATGCAGTTCCTGAGCACAATGTGCAGGTTCTATGCTTGGTCCAGAGTTTCACTGATGCTGTATCTGATGATGCAATGAAATGGAAATAAATCCTCTTTTGGATGCAACAGGAGATGACAGACAAGATGGAAATAATTCCCTTTGAGTTAAAAGCAGATTAGTTTAATTAGCATGTCTAGGAGAATGAGAATTGCTATCTTGCAGAGGGGCAGGAAAGAAATAGGTTTTGTTTGCATTGCAGGTGCCTTTTGAACAATAACACTTAACAAAATTGTTGCTACAAATGTGTTGGGGATGAAAATGTTCCTTTATAAAGTAATTAATCTGAAATAGATTTGTGTTTATGTGCTTATTAACACATCTTGCTGGAACTTTCTGTTTGATGTGGGGGGGTTTTGTGGTTTTTTAACAAGTGCAATCTTTTCTCTCTCTTTTTTTTTTTTTTTCTTCTTCTAATGCAGTCCTTCCAGGGCAGCCAGGGGCGAGCCTACCTCTTTAATTCTGTGTAAGTATCTTTATCCTGTTTATGCTCACTACCTACAGACTGCAACGTTTTGGGTATGATTCATAGGTGGGAAACAGAAGGAATTCATGTAGCCATACTTTGCCTTATGCTTTTTAATGCTGGATTTACTCACCAGCAATAATTCCTAAAGAGCTACTTAGCTAATCCCTAAGTATCCCCTTAAACATATTAATTCATATTGGTTTGAAGTAATTCTGTTAATAGCTGAAAGTTTAGGGGAGGATGTTAATGTCAAATTCCTTTTGTGTATGTAGTGTTGACTGTCTTGAGTAAGAGTTGCTATTCTGAGATACTCCAAAAGTCCAAATACATTGTTTGACTGTAAATTTGCTTTAGACCACTGTAGTCTAAAGAAGAATTTTCCAGCATGGTAGTTAAATATATGTACAGGTTAATGTTTCAGGAAACTTTGTAGATCTTAAACGACCTTGAACATGGCAAATATGCTAGAGGCAAAAGCTCTCTGTGAACTTATCAAGCTTAATATTTGCAATTTTGGGCACGTCCTATCCATGATAAAAGGCTCTTTGAGTTTGCTAACAGATGTATTAAGTTTCCAATATTCAGGCTTGTATTTTTGTCTTCACTTTTCAGCAGTTTGTTGAGTGTGATGGTTTGTGAGTTCCCTGCCCCCCCACACTTTGGAAAATCACCCAGACTAGACTCAGCCAGCTGGAAGTTAAGGAATGAGGCTGTATTTACAGCTTAGCACAATATACAAGCAGATATATACACTATATACAGGAATATTTACAGAAATATACAAGTTAAAGGTAATACAGAAACACGACACCCCTCCCAGAAATCAGAGACCCCAGGAGGGGCTTCCAACCACCCTTCCACCTTCTCCCCACCCCTATACCTTACCCCAAGGTTTGCCTTACACACAAAGTGAGTTTGGAGGATTGGCCAGGGGGGTTAGAAGGGAAGTGGTTAGTGAGGTTACTCAGCAGAGAGGAGAAGGCAAAGAAGCTACACAGCCCAAGTGTCTGGGTCCAAGTGTCTTATCTATGTTCTAATTTTCAAACATCTCAGCGAGCCTATGAGTGAAGTAGACATCACCATTGTTTCCTTTTCACAGCCTATAATATTTCTCTATTAAAATATTCCAATTAGCCTCAAACCAGCACATTGAGTTGGCAGTATTTTGGAAAAAGAAGTGCAGTTAAGTGTCTTAATCTATTTTAGGATAATGTGACTGCAAATGATTTGAATGCACATCCTTGAAATCCTTGTAGTCATTTAGTGGTGACTTGGAACTTTTAGTATAATTGTAGTAGTAAGGATATGGTAATACAGTAGGAAAAGTTTTGCTCTTGTATAACATTGCCTGAGAACTTGATTTAGTCTTGCCTAATGTTTTGTACCTGTGCTTCATGCAGTATTTCATGGGGTGTTTTGTTTTGATATCACTGTTGGTTCACCATGGCTTTGTCTGCTGGTCTGTACCAAAGGAATAGTTAAGAGGCTTTTTTTGATGCTGCTATAGTGGAGTTGGTTCTAAATTCAGCATTTGGTGCTGACTTAGTGGTACAGACTTCCATTAAAGAGGTCTCAAATTGAAGAGAAGGCCAAAACTGCAGAGGTGTCCAGTTACTTCCTGTGGTGTTCTCTGAGAGTTCAACTGTTTAGCCAGTATTTGCTGATGGGATTAAGTGGACATGGCTAACAATTTGTTGTTGAGACTAGTCACTTGAAACACAAAACCCCTTTCTTCTTCCTGTCCTTCAGCTCAGAGTTACAGAGAAAGTCACTTTTACAGCAGAGAATAAGAGAGGCACCTTTTTTCTTTTTCCCCAAAATAATTTTATCTCCTCTGGAGAGAAGGTGGGTAACAGGTTACAAAGGAAACTCTCTTGTACACTTTATGGAAGTTCTTTTTTTTTTTTTTTTCAGGGTAAATGTGGGCTGTGGTCCAGCAGAGGAGAGAGTTCTTCTGACAGGTTTACATGCTGTAGCAGATATCTATTGTGAAAACTGTAAAACCACTCTTGGATGGAAATATGTAAGTGATGTACTTAAGTCTTTGATACATGTTTATGTGTTGAAGCACAGATATCTGAGTAGGCACCTACAGAATCAGAGAATGGTTTGGGTTGGAAGGGACCTCCAAAGGTCTTCTAGTCCAAACCTGCTGCACTCAGCAGGGACATCCTCCACTAAATCAGGTTTCTCAGAGCCTCATCAAGCCTGACCTTAAAGATCTCCAGGGATGGGACCTCAGTTGCCTCCCTGGGCAACCTGTGCCAGTGTTCCACCACACTCATGCTAAAGAACTCTTTCCTAACATCCAATCTAAATCTCCTCTAATTTCAAACCATTGCCTCTCATCCTATCCCTACAGGCCTTTGCAAACAGTCCCTCTGCAGCCTTCTTGTAGCCCCCTTCAGGTACTGGCCAGCTGCTATTAGGTCTCCCTGGGGCCTTCTCCAGGCTGAACAGCTCCCTCAGCCTATCCTCATAACAGATATGTTCAAGGCCCAGATCATTTTCATGGCCTCCTCTGGACCTGCTCCATCAAGTCCATGTCCTTCCCGTGCTGAGGGCTCCAGAGGTAGACACAGCACTGCAGGTGAAGTCTTCCCAGAGCAGAGGAGCAGAATCCCCTCTCTTCATCTTTGGCCATGCTGCTTTTGATGCAGTCCAGGCTGCCATTTGCCTTCTGGGCTGCAGGTGCCCATTGTTGGATCATGTCCAGCTTCTCGTCCACCAGCACCCCTAAGTCCTTTTCCACAGTGCTGCCCTCAATGTCCACATCCCCCAGCCTGTGTTGATGACAAGGATTTCCCCAACCTAGGTACAGGGCTTTACACTTTAGCTCAGTTAGCTCTAATGCTTTTGTATATATCAGACTGTAAGAACAATTTTGCTTCCCTACATCTGCTGGAATGCTGTAGTAGATGATAAATTGTTCTGGACTGCAAAACAAGCATGAGCTAGAGGTGCTGTTAGAGCTAATACTTCTGTAATACCTTGTACATACATATACTAAACTGAGTGGAAGAAATTGTCAGAGTGAGTGTTTAATTTCTTGGATTGCAAAAGTTGATTTGTGTAGTAAAAATGAATTATGATAAATAATTCCCATGGACAGAGGAATCAGTGCACCCTCAGCAGGTGTGCAGGTGGCACCAAGCAGTGTGGCACAGTCGACTTGCTAGAGGGCAGGGATCCATCCAGAGGGACCTGGACAGGCTGCAGAGCTGTGCCCAGGCCAACCTCATGACATTCAACAAGGCCAAGTGTAAGGTCCTGCACCTGGGTAGGCACAATCCCAAGCACAAATCCAGGCTGGGTGGGGAATGGCTGAGAGCAGCCCTGAGGAAAAGGCCCTGGGGGTCTGGGGTGATGAAAAGCTCCACCTGAGCCTGCAGTGTGAGTGCAGCCCAGACAGCAACTGTGTGCTGGGCTGCAGCAAGAGCAGTGTGGGCAGCAGGGCAAGGGAGGGGATTGTGCCCCTTTGCTCTGGTCAGACCCCAGCTNGTGTTCATGCTGCTTACAGCTAAGGTGATCTTGGTTCTGTTACTTGAAAAGCTGCCTGTGCACTTGCACAGTTACCTGTGCTGGTGTTTCTGGGGTCACATGTACGGTTTTAGTTGGTTCAGTAAAGCTTCTGATTGTATGGAAAGAAGTTGTCCTAATCCATTCCCTCTGGTGATTAATACAGAGGAAAGCTTTTGCAAAGGTTCCTGTTCCCTCTTTTCATTGCTTCTGGACATAAGGAAACTTAACACACCTAACATGCCACTTTCTAACCTTCACTTGAAAAACAGCCTTAAGATTTCCTAAGCAGCAAGAGAATATGGAAATTTCTAAAGCAAGATCTGTTATGAAGTGGATTTGCTGATTCTGTTTGTGAGAAGTATACTCCTGTTGTCAACTTTGCTCATATTCTCTTTTCTCTCCATAGTGTAACTAATGTGGGATGTTAACTGGAAAGTCACCTGCTTTGTATTCTTAATGCAAATTTTGATGTTTAAAATACTTAATATTCCTAACTTAATTCAGTGTCTTGGTTTTTCTGCTTTCCAGGAACATGCTTTTGAGAGCAGTCAGAAATACAAAGAAGGAAAATTTATCATTGAACTTGCTCACATGATAAAAGACAATGGCTGGGAGTAAATCTTAACCTTTTTCCATCTCTTTGGACATTATTCTGTGGAACATGCTTTACAAAGACTAATGCAAAGTAAAGGAAGACCTTGGCTAGAGAATGGCTCTGAGAATATCACTGAACTCTGAAACCTCACAAATGAGTAGTGTTAGTGTAAGTGGCTATTTCAGGCCATGTTTGCCTTTTCTCCTTGTGTAAGTTCCCTCTTTTTGTACGTGTATTATTGTGTGAACAGTTGTTTTGGAACATTTTGGATGACCTTTTTCTAAACTCTCAAACTAGAGAAACAGTTCACTAATTAAAAACAGATTTTACTGGTTAGTATCTCTCTGACCTATGCCTTTAATGCTACCTTCTGCTGTGCATGCTTCTTGCCTAAACACCTACACTCCAGTCCTGTAGAAGTTCTGTACCTGAGCAGTCCAAAAGAATGTATAGGATGGGGTGCTTTTTTTATATGTAGCAATTTCTGATGTGTTTGGCAGTGAAGAGGATGCAGTATTGTAGTGACTTCATTTTTCAGTTTCAGTGTACCACAACCTGTGTACCATCTTGTGGGTGAATTGGTTAAAGGTACAGTGCTCACTTCAAAACAAAACAACACCTTCAGTTCACTGACTGACGTTAGCAGGTCTCAAGTTGTTGGGAAAGGTTCTGCTAGAGGTTTGGTGTCTTAATGAAATAACCTTGGAAGGATTTAAAATCAAAAGTCCTATAGAATACGTTCATTTAAGACCAACATATTTGCTTAAGGAGCTTGCTGGATAAAAACATTTTAAAAGTTACAGCTTGGAAAATTAAAAGGCAGGAAAATATATGCATTCTATTTTGAAAAAAAAAATAAAAACAAACAAAAAAAATAGTTGTTGTATTAAAAAAAAAAAAAGTTTTGGTACAGTACCTTTGCCAGTAACAGGGACTTGAGCATCAGTGAAGTTTTATGGCTGGTTCCATGTAACTGTATAGTCCTAATGCACTGGACAAAGAGGTTGATAACAAGGAAACCTGTTGAAGTATTCTGCTTCTGCTACTACATTTGAACAAAAAAATATTTATTTTTGTGAGAAATGGCTGGAGCCTGTGACATGAAAATTACTATAGCACCTGGAGGAAAAGGAGGGGTAATAAGAGGGAAGTTTGACTCAGTTTTTCATAAAATAAGATAGTTTTTAAAACTTGGGGGTGGGGAAAGGGTTTCTTGGTTTGCTGGCTAAATCATCCCCAAGTACCTTTTTATAATAAAAATGTGTATGAAACTCAGCTTCTCCTTTGTTCTCTTGCTGTTTCTTAAATGGAGTGAGTTAATGAGAGAAACTTCTGCAACAAGTATGCACAATATTAGCCATTGGTGTCTGTGCCTGCAAATTCTGAGCAACTCTGAATTAAACACTTCAGACAAATTTCCTAACTTTACTTTCAAATTTAACAGTCTCTGAATACTTTTTATATTGTAAACCTTCTAATGCAAAAACATTTGGGAAAAAAAAAACCAAACCTTTAACACTATGGAAGGACCATAACTGAACAATATGGAAGCCTTTGCAATGCAGAATTGTTTTCTCTCAATAACAATTCTAATATGGCACCTGCAGAATTAGTGATAGGTGCTGTGGCTGCTGTTATGTTTTAGGGACTCTCTGATAGGCTTTCTGAACTCTGCTGCACTTTATAAATTTTGTCCTATATGAAAAAAAAAAAAAATTCTGCCAATGGATAGGGGCAATACAAATCTTTGAAACCAACTTTCCAGTGTTTTTGTGGAGAGAAAGAGAGTGAAGGGATTTTGCCCACGTGTACACATTCTCTGATGCAGGCTGGCTACACTGCATTCAAGATACTGTAGTGATCTACAGCTAGGAATTAAAAATGTGAGAATTTGAGAAGCAGGTCAAGCTGTTGGGCCTCAGTCCAGAGACCTGAGGTGGTACAGTCCTGTTGAGTCTGGATTGTATGGCTTACCTGTTACTACTGGATGATTACATCATCAGGCCTCAAAGTCTCCTTTTGCACAATGTCATTGATGCAAGGTGGGCTTTGCTGTTGCCTGTCTCCATGTTTTTCACCTGGAATTGTCTGGATTTTGTTTTCTTCCATTGTGATGTGTGTTGCCAACAAAGCAGGCACTTAAACTGCTGTCAGCAAAAAAGTCTGTGTTGACTTCAAAGTTCCCATGCAGTGTTGATGCTTGTGGACATGCTTCAGTGAAGTTTGTGTATCTTTGGGCTTTTCTTGCTTCCTGGCTGCACACTTGTTGAAGCAGTGCACTGGACTGAAGACAAAGGTGATGGCTGCTTTTCAGTAGAGAGCTGAAATGAAAGAACATAGGTAACATTAAAGGCTTTTCTCTCTCAGATTAGGGAGTTTGGCTGTCTCTTGCTAGTAAGTTAATGCTGTCTGTAACAGTCTGATTCTTACTTAGAATTTCAACCTCTTTCTTCAGTGCATTATTTGTATTTCAAACTGGACATTTTCACCAAAACCTTAATTAACTTCGATGCCAAAGGTTGGGACTTCATCAAGTGCTTAGCACATAGAGCTTCAGACTAATGGCACAAAGAGTTAATGATGCTTGTGGCTTTTAAGAGAACCAAAGCAAGCAATATTCTTTTTGGTCTTTTAAAAGTGGATGCTTATAAGGAGCAAAGAGTAGAACTAGTATGGAATTGCTATTTCCTGCTGCCATGTTACAGGTGTTGAGGCTCATCCTGTTGAGGGAAAATGTGAATTTTCTTCCTGAGTTGCTTGGCAGCATCGATGATTATTTTCTCCCCAAGTAAAGACACAGAGAGTTCTTGGTTTTGGTGAAAGTAGAATCCAGATAGCAATGGCTGCTGGCTGATGTGAAGAGGTCAGTCTGGTCACTGAACCCTTCAGCAGTCATTTGAAAGAAAAACTTACTTGAAAAAAGAAAAAATTTACTAAAGCATTTTCCCTCTAACCAATTTTTGTAATATATTAAAGATTATATTTAAAGTTTGTATGTGTTTGCTCTGGGCAAGTTTACTTCCCCTCCAACTTGAGCACTTTTGTTACTTGTACTGGTTATTTTTATTGTTGGTCTTAACATTTATTTTGTATTTTGTTTTTTATAAACTGTAACAAAAAGCTTTTGTGAACCTTTGTTTCTCGCTGGCTCTTTCTTGGACCAAATGAACTGACTATGAGCTGGCTTAGAAGAAATGTTCATTGGGATGCATAGGAATTTGCTAGCAAAAATGTACTTGTATTGAAAGTTTTTTATTCCTCTGAACCTCTAAAGCCACACCTGTCCTAAAGTAATTGGATGTGAATTTAGTAACCAAATCTGATCACACATTCTCTGTCTTGGTCCAAAGTAATGGCTGTTAACAATGGGTTCCAGGACTGAGCCTGCCTCCAAACACTGGAGTCAGTGAGTCACTCCCAAGCACCTTTTTGATTAATAAAAGGCAGTGCTGCCATCTCTAAAAATTCTGTTCAGTTGCAAACTTGCTGTGAAATAAGCTGCAGGATGTGGTGATGGATTGCTGACACATCAGCCTAGCCACTTGTGCTGTGTGCTTTTAGCAGTGTAGTAATCTCAGTTTTGTCTGCCAGTCAAAAGGGCCAGCACATGAACTCCCCATGTTCATTGTGAGCACTACAACAAACTGGGTTAACAAAGTTTGTTCTAATTCCATCTTAGCTTCCCTAGGCCTAGGATGATGGAGGGCCTGAGGGGTGTGCCTTGCAGGCTGGCAGTGTGTCACAATCTGTGGGTGAGGACAGGGAATATAGGTTATAAAATTTCTTTGGGTTCAAATCTGGCCTTGGAGGTTCTGACACAGTCACCACCATGCCCATAACCAAAAGGTCTTCTGCATTTCTCTTGGTGTATCAAGTTCATGCAAGAGTTCATGGATGCTGTCTACCATCTCTGGTGGACTTCCTTCTGAGTAATGCTTGTAGAGCTTTTTCTGCACGTTCATCTCAGCAGCCAGATTGCAGCAGTAGTGTCAGTCTCACAGACCAAATTTCAGACATCTCCATTCTTTGATAATGGCTGAATGGAAAAAGCTGTCAAATTATTGTCAAACTTTTTGGACACTCTTGTAACTTCATTGAAACTCGTGTTAAAAGCCAACCAGCAGTAGAAACACTGCAAAAGGAACAGAAGCTTCAGAGGTTTCTTTTCAAAGGACTGTTAGGAATGGTTTAAGGCCTAAAGCATGAGTCGTGCCTCATTGTTTCTTAAACTCTTTACAATGCTTTCTTTTACAGGTGACATGGCTGTGTTGCTGTTTTGTCCTAGCAATACTGTACATTATTTGTTGTTTCACTATATTGTATCTACTTGAGGTATCACAATAAAAGCTTTCAGTTGTTTTGTTGAGTTACTTTTTGGGTTTGTGCTACCTTTTCTTGCTTACTCTGCCCACAGGAGATTTTCTATTTTTGTCTCTTCCTTTGCACCCTTCCCTTGGCCCTTCCCTAGATGGGTCCAACCAGTGGAGCAAAGCAGAGCACCTCTGAGAAGCAAAGCAGTTGTGGATTAACTGAGACTGGACAAAGTAGTTCCTTGGCTGTGAGGCAGCTCTGCTGAGCCATGTAATTGAGGAGCATTAACTGTTTCTCCTCTAGTGAAGGCTGATCTGACCTGAGTGGTTGGCTCATTCATTTCTGTAGTGCTGCTGAGTGAGATTCAAGCTGAGGCTGCTGATGCAGAGCTGAGGGTCTGGCATATTCTATGATCCTGGTAGCAGCTTCATGTAAACTTGCATTTTGTATAAACCTGCTTGCACAAAGATTTGACACAGTGAGGATCACACAGCATAGGTTTTGCAGTACTTAGTGGCATAATCATAGAATGCACTGAGTGGGAAGGGACCTTCAAAGGTCATCAAGTTCAAAATGGGCATTTGCATGATCTGATTTGTGTGTTTTAGTAGTTAACAGCATAGCTCAACTTCCCTTCCTGCCCAAACAGACTTCAAAGGCATTTAACTCAAGCAAAGGCAGTGGTGGGACAAAACTGGGTCTTTATTCAAAATGGCATTTGCATCCTGACATTACCATGTACAGGTGTGCAAATTCCACCACAGCATGGAACATGGTGGGGAATGTTATTTACTCTTCAGAATACCTTCATGACATGATTAGCAATGATCATCTGCTTTATTTCACACTTGGTGGAAGTTAACTTAAGATTAACTTAACTGCAGCTCTTTAGCTTGGAGGAGACTGAGAGGTGACCTCATCAATGTAAAGGGTGAGTGCCAGGAGGCTGGAGCCAGGCTCTGCTGGGAGATGCCCAATTACAGGACAAGAGGCAATGAGTGGAAGCTGAGGCATAGAAAGTTTCATTTAAACATGAGGAATTTTTTCATTGTGAGGGTGACAGAACACTGGAACAGGCTGCCCAGGGCCGTTGTGGAGTCTCCCTCTCTGGAGATATTCAAAACCTGCCTGGATGTGTTCCTGTATGATCTGGTATAGGTGATCCTGCTCTGGCAGGGGGGTTGGACTGGATGAGCTTTTGAGTTCCCTTCCAGCCCCTGACATTCTGTGATTCTGTGATTTACAAAATCATTTATGAGCAAAAGCCTCCAATTTGGGACCTGGAGCTGATGACAGCACAGCAATGGGGTGTGGATGTCTGAAAAAATTTTCTTGCTCTTATGTTTCAAGTGTTGTAGAATTAAGATTTCAGCAAATTGAACAGCAGCCTGATTGCTGCTTCTTTTACTACTATTTTTGTTCTGCACCTGTCTGTACAAGATTCATGTCAAAGCTGGTAGCGTTGTGCTTTGTGGCAGAAGGCAGAATATTAAGGTCATGTGCTGGACTTCAGGTTTCTTTGTCCCTAGAAGCAAGAGTTTACCTATGCAGGCATCTTCAGTCCCCATGGGTGGAGAGTGGTTTGAGAGTAGGTCTGAAGAGACTTGGGTGTATCGATTGAGGAGAAGCTCAACAAGAGCCAAGCAGTCCAGAAGGCAAATCCTGTCCTGGGCTGCATCGAGGACTGTGGCCAGCAGAGCAAGGGAGGGGATTCTGACCCTTTGCTCTGCTGACACCCCACTTCCAATCCTGCCTCTTGTTCTGGTGTCCCTGTTATAAGAAGGGCACAGAGCTGCTGCAGTGAGTCCAGAGGAGGGCCATAAAGATGATCCAAGGGCTAGAGCATCTCTGCTATAAGGACGAGCTGAAGGAGATGGATTTGTTCAGCCTGGAGAAAAGTTCCAGGGGGACCTTAGAGCTGCTTTCCAATACTGCAGGAAAGCTGCAGAAGGACTTTCCATAAGAGTGTCTAGAGACAGGACAGGGGGAATGGTTTGAAGGTGAGGGAGAGTAGGTTTAGACTGGATCTTAAGAAGAAATTCTTCAGTACAAGAGTGGTGAGACACTGGAATAGGTTTCTCAGGGAGGTTTCAAATGCCTCCTTCCTGAAGGTGTTCAACACCAGGTTGGATGAGGCCTTGACCAGCCAAGTCTAGTTGAGAGGTGTTTGTGCCCATGGCAGGGAGGTGGTTGGAGTAGGTGGTCTCTGAGGTCCCCTCCAACCTGAGCCATTCCAAAAGCTCATTTTCACTATGAGAACAGGGAAGGTGCTTACTGAATGTGGTAAAAGTCTTGGGGCTTTGGGTTTTTTTGAGCTTTGGGTTAAGTGTCATTAACAGTTGCTGTGTTGTTGTGATACAAGTCATTTCTCCACTTAAAGCAAAATCAAACAAGCTGTTGGTTGGTTGGTGTGTGTTTGCTGTTTTCTGCAGGAAAGGTTATTTAAAATGGTTTAACACTGAATGACATCTCTCACAGAGGTGCAGCACTCAAAAGTGAACCCCCTGCCCCAGAACCCAACTGCAGGAGCTCTGTGCAAACAAACATTGTTCCAAAACCGTCTTTAAAAGCTCGCTGGAAGTCAGGGATCTCGTGACAGGGAGCAGGGCTGCCAAGGGTGAGAGGAGCTTGTTTTGCAGTTGGGCTCAGGGGAGATTGCTGCATCAGGGAGCTGGGTTGCAGATGTAAAACCTGTGCTTTTGAGGGCTGGGGAGGGGGGGTTCCTAAACAAATGTATTTCCTAACCAAATAAATATAAAGAGATTTTTTCTGCCATGCGCAGAAGAAACCTGCTGATACTGTCAGAGTGAACTTTCAGTCTGTTGGCCTGGAGCTGCTGCAGACTGAGAGGCTGTCCTGAGAGGCATGTGCTCAGTGCCATAAAGCCAGGGTTTGAAAGGTTTGTAGGGCACTAGGACAAGAGGGCTGGGTCTGGATCTCTGCAGTGCTGGGAGAGTGGTTCTGCCTCCTCGGAAAAAAATGAACCTGCAGAAGAGAAGTCTCTTACAGCCTGCCCTGCAGAAAGAGTGCAAGGGCACATCCAGGGGAGCAGTTGGGGTCCCCTGCGACAGCCTTGTGTCAAATGGCAAATGAAACTGATTTTGGTGTGCCCTATGAAGGAGGAAGTGTCCCTGCGCCAACACCCTGCACACCAGTGCCAGGCACGAGGCAATGCCTGCTGCAGCTCACCACACTGGGTTGGCTCAGCTGGAAACCCACAGCTCTTCCAGCAGCTGTGCTCTGGGGCAGGAGGCTGCTTCCAGCCATAATCTCCTTATAGACCTGAATTAATCATCTGTTCCCACTGGCAGGCCAGTAAGCCCTCCTGCAGTGGGTGGCATGCTCCACTTGGTACCTAGTGTAGCCAGGAAGACTGTAAATCTGCTGCTGCTTGGCTGCTTAGGTCATCTTCCCCTTCTTCCTTCCTCAATTCCCTGCTTTTTATGATACTGATAACAGTCCAAAGTCTGCAGATTTGTGTTGGCTTTTTGTGGTTCCCCTCCCCTCCAGAATGCATTGCCCCAGGAGCTGCAGGTACAGTTTGTGGTCAGGCACGGGACTGGTATTTTGTGGTGGGTGATTCACTGCCAAATCCAATGGAGCCTTCACATTTGCACCCTGCCCAGCTGGGAGCCTGCATGGGCAGCCCTTGCCTGGTGAAGGCAGAGGATGAGGCACTGCTCTTTCTCTACTCTCCTGGTTAGACACCTGCAGCAAGTCAGGGCCTGAGTTGTCTTTCTCTGGTATGACACTCAACAGAAAATGAGCACTGACGACCTGCAGCCCCACAGGCCATGCCTTAGAGCCTCTGCTCCCAGGCTGACAAAACCCAGGCACTGTGCTTCGGCTGCACTGCTTTCCCCTTTCTCCTTCTCTGTACTGAAACATTTCCCACAACATAGAGACTGGAGACACAACTTAGTGCCCTTCAATTACCTACCCTTAATATACAAACCCAGAAAGTTTCTCACATCATTCTTTCAGTGTTTACTAAAACAGGGGCTTTGCTCTGGCAGACCTCTCCTTTGCTGGCCAAAACTCTGCTGAAGGTTAACAGCTCCACAAGTTAATGATTATCTTGCCTTGTTTGCTCAATGTTTCAGAGTCAAAACGTGTCAATATGACTTCCCCGTGTAATGGCTGTGGCCAGCCTGCCAGGAGCAGTGCAGAAGACATAAACAGGCCTGTTAGAGTGCAGTGTTCCTGCACCCCCACCCCGAGCCTCCCAGCAGCAGCAGCTCACTCCAACACAGCAGCCAGCCAGGCCTGCTCAGGCTGACAACTACATGGAGCCTGCACTGAAAAAAAACTCTCTCAAAATAGCAATTTCTAATCTCCCTCAAGGCTCTTCATCTGGTTTCTAATCCAGCAAAGCTGTCTATACTGTAATGTGCCGTGATTCCCAGGCCTTTATTAGAAACCCCTCTTGGTTACAGCATTTACTGGGTCAGGGGCCTGCTGGCAGCACCTGCCTGGGCAGAAATAGCTGCAAAAGCTCTCTGAGATGGTACTGAGACAGTGGTTGATGCCATGACCTGGCTGCACCTTACCCGTGAGCACTGGATGTTACTGAAGGCTCAGCTTGTAGGCAGCACCAGCTTCTAATTTGGTATTTTCTGAGGACTGAAAGCAATCTCTGCTCCTCCGGAGACAAATGCAGTGGCTGGCTCCATCTGTTCCCTTTGAGATCAGCTAGAAGTGGCCTGACCATGTGCAGCAGTCAAAGCCTCCTTGGCCGCATCACTGGAGTAGAGGTTTTGTTCCTGCACCTTGGCTAAATTCCAGCCAGGATAATTGCATCTTGCCCACAGGATCACAGGATGTTAGAAGTTGGAAGGGATCTCCATATAGATGATCAAGTCCAACCCCCCTGCCTGAGCAGGACCATAGAATCTAGCACAGGTCTCACAGGAACACATCCAGAATGGTCTTGACAGTCTCCAGAGAAAGAGGCTTCCCCTGGTGGCTCTGTGTCTTCGAGGACCGGATGTATTGGAGAGGTGAGGTGACATGACTGGTGTGGGTAGCGTGGACACAAGCGTGTGTTGTTTGCAGGGTTAGTGGGGAATCCCTCTGGCAAAAGGCTCTAGGTAAATGCGAAGGCATCGCTCACAAACCGCATCCTCACGTGTGTCTGCGTGGGGCATGCTGGGTTAGTGAGGCACTGGGCTGCTGAATCTCCTCCTGCTACGGGAGATTTCAGAGGCTCCCTGCAGCCCAGGATGATGTTTAGACTTTGAGGCTCTGATTGAAGAGATACAGGCTCCTGAAGGAGCTCGGCTGGAGGATGTCAGGATGGTGGGAACACTGTGACAGGGCGTTGCTCTGGCGCTCAGTGGTATCTCAGTCAGTTGTGGGGAGACTGCCATGGCTGAGCTCCATCTGGAGAGTTGCTTTAGTGGTTCCAGGTCTATCCCGCTGTGCCATGTAGCCTGGTATCCCCATGCAGCTGGAAGAGGGTGCAGCAGGATGGAGAGGTGATAGGGAGCTCAGGTGGGTGGACAGCACTTTCCTAACACCTAACCCTAACCATAAGATAACTCTAACCTTGAACTTTAACCCTAACCCTAGATCCTAATCCTTGCCCTAACCTAAACATAAGACTAACTAGCTCCTAACCCTAATCTTAGCCTTAACCTGTATTTAGCTGTGTCTAGAACCCATCTGAAAATGCCTGTGCCTGGACTTACTGTGGCGTTGCTGGGATGTGGGATGTGGGATGTGGTCAGGGACTTGCCTTGGTGTGGGCAGGTTACAGGATGTATGCTGAAGCCCACAATGGGCAGGGATGTCCTGAGGACCATGTCCTCTGCTCTCCGTCACTTGGCACCCTGCTACCACCTCCGCATAGTCCTGAATGACATTCCCTTGGTATGAGCTCTGAGTGGCATCTGGTTTGGCATTGATGTTGCTCTCTGTGGCCTGCTACAGGCTTGATTTTAATGGGAGGTGAAAGGGTGTCAGCAACGCAGAGGCAGCTGAGCCAGCCCTGTGCTGGTGTTGATTCCTCGACAGAGCGAGCAGCCCTGAGCTGTAAGCAGGGTGCTTCCAGGCCCTCATCCTTGGAAAAAAACACATGCAGGCTAAAAAAANAGCAATGTATAACTTGTTTTGTTACAGATTGGCTGTTGCAGGACACCTCTGGTGCTCTGCTGACCTGCCTGTACCTGTTTCACTCACTCTGCCCAGCTCTTTTTTTTTTTTTTGAAGACAGGCACTCTACAAATTGCTGTCTGTACTTTCATGGGATGCCCAAGGGCTTCAATGGTGTTGGTCTTGCTTCTGTGCACCTCCAGAGTTGAGAGGCTGAGGGCATGAAGGGGTAGAGGTGGAGGTCTGCTTCTCAGCACCCCAACCCCAGGGTGGTCAGACTCAGCCTAGGCTGGGTGTGGGGAGCACCCTCCCCCAGAGCAGGTGTGGTGAGCAGGAGACAAGGGTCTTGGTTTGAGTAGAAGTGCCAGGTTACTGACTGATTAATTCTTCTCTGAGCACTGACCCTCCCCTCTCTGCCCTGTGCCAGGAGGGCCTTTTGCTGGCCACAGTGGTGCTGAGCTGGGTGACTTCCTTTCTGGAAAGGTATCAGGTGCCACCAGGAGGGTTTTGCTGATCCTGCAGCCTGTAATCTTTTTCCTGGACTTGACACACCTCCTGAAGCCACTCTTGGCCCCGTTCCCTTCTCCTCCATCTCCAGGACAGGCTGTAATTGCCTCTTGGCAGGACAGCCCTGACCTGAGCTCTCCGGCTCCCAGCAGTTTTCCCCAGGCCTTGCTGAGTGCTTGCAAAAAAAAACCCTGATGATTTGTTCTTGACAGCTCAGCTGGAGTAAAAACCATGTTGTTCTTTACTTCTATTCTTAATTTTGTTTTTTGTTTTTTTAATCTAACAGAGGTTGTAAATAATAATACAGCAGGAATAGCTCCTGGGCCCGTAACTGTCAGTTTTCTGCCCTTTTTTTCATGGCAAGTGCCAGCCGGGTTTCTTGCCAGCCCAATGTCTGCTGACAAAGTGTCTGGCAGGGATGCAGCCCGCGTTAGGGACAGTGTGAACGAGCTGTGCTCCCTCGGCCCTCGGGGCGATGGCGACAGCGGGTGACACCCGGCCCCTCGCTGCCATCTGAAGTCACTGGGAGGTGACTGCTGCCCTCCTCCCCCCAACAGCTGGTGATGGAAGCACGGCTGGACGAAATGCAACACCAGCACAGACAGAGCAGGCTTACAGGCCAGTGCTTCAGGATGGGAATTTTCCAGGCATACCTTTATTCTGGAAATCAGAAGATGATTCACAGCCTTTCTGGTCCTGTGGGATGAGAGTTGTTTGTGGGGCAGCACCTACTGCAGCCCTGCAAGGCTGGACTTGGGACAAGCGCCATGGGATGTGCAGAGGAGGGGCCGGGGAAGTTTGCCTCAGCCCTGGCGAGGTGGGGCTGGTCTGTAACTGGTTTCCTTGTTTGCTCTGGGTGCGGGTCCGGCGAGGGAGCTGAGCTCTGCCTGGACAATCCCCACCCCGCAGCTGCTGCCGCTCAGCATCCCTGCAGCCCCAGAGGCTGTTTGCCTCCTGGAGAGCGGGACGGGAAGACAGCAGTGCCTTCAAATGTGCCCCTCCAGGTTATTGGCTCTGTAAGTACCTGCTCGCAATCAAAGCTGTCAAAGTCAGTTAAGGTCTTCCTTCCACGAGGTCTGTAGCCACAAAGCACAGCTTATCCAGCTGAGGACTTGGGAAGAGGCAGCTCAGGATTGGTGGAGATGGAGCAGGATGGAGAAAGCAGAACTATAACCTAGAGGGAGGCTGGTGGTGCCCAAATCAGGCTAGCTGGCATGCCTACAGGACCTGGACATGATGCCTGGGCATGTCTCTGGGCAAAGAAAAGCTGCTTCCCTTTGACCATTGAAGCTGGGGAACCCCATTCACTGCCAGCCCCTTTCCCACAGCAACCCTGGCTGCCCTTGCCCTGCCGGGGGTGGCCACAGCCTCGGCCCCCATTTCTGTGTTTCCCTGAGGGTGTCTTACGGTGAGAAATGTGAGCAGGCTGACCCCAGCATCACGGCACTGGGATGGCTGAACCACCCTGCAAGCCCTGGGTTCCTTCCCCCCAGCAGTGCTGGCCCACCAACCCAGATGCAAACCCAGGCTGTCCAGCAGCTCAGGACTTTGATCCGCAGCCATAAAAACCTCCTCCACAAGCTGACATCTCTTGCGAAATAACCTCCGGGGGGGGGGAGGTGTGCGGGGCTGAGCTGCCCCCACTGTCCCTGCAGCCCCAGAAAAGGAGATTTGGCTGTCAGGCAACAGGCTTGCCATAGAGCTGCAGTGCTGGTGCCAAGTGCCAGTGCTGGGCAGACGTGTGTGGCACCAAATGCATTTTCCTTGGACTGTTCCCAAGTGTTGCTGTGCTCCTCCCTGGGACATCTGCACATGCCAGTGCAGCAAGACCAGCTGAAAACCTTCCCAGTTGGGAAATACCAAGCAGAGGGCATGTGCCCAGCACAGCACCCAGCCCCTTCTTCCAGAGATGCCCATCAGGACAGGACAGGACAGGACAAGACAGGCACAGTTGCCTGCCTCAGTCCTGGGTGGATGGGAGCCTGCCTGTGCCAGGGTTGCAGTCATGGCACCACAGAGCATGTGGCCAGAGCTGCTGCACCAACAGTGGAGTTAGCAGAAGTGGATGCTAGTGTCTGTGTTAAAATCCTTTACAAAGTGGCTTACCTCTTAAAATTTATGTTCTTTTTTTAATTTCTGGGGGTGCTCAGCTGCCACAGCCCACCCAGGCTTGGAGCAGGTGATGCTGAGCTGTTGGGTGTGAGACTTGTGCTGTGCTGGACATGAAATACCAGCCAGAGTACGAAAGGGCCACAGGTGCTGTCTGCTAAAGGGCTCAATGACCTGCTGATGAATAATTTCTTTTTCCCATTTTGGCAATCTTTGAAGTCCAGCACCGTCCACCATGCTGGCAGAGCGAGGCCTTTTATGTTAGAGGCAAAGATGTGAAAAGAGGGATTTTTGTGAACACCAGATTGCAGCTTGATCAAATCAAGGCAAGATGGGGTTTGCACAAACACAGATGTGTAAAACAACAGCAAAATAGACCTGAGGTTCTTCATAGCAAGAAGCCTGCTAATGAGGCAAATATCAACCTTATCCTATGGTCCAAAACGCCACCAGATCCTCAGAGAAGGTGATGGTCCCCTCTGAGCTCCTGCTGCAAACATCCTGGGTTTCCAGGCAGACACAGAAGGACCAGGACTCCTGCAGCTATGGCCAGCCCTGTCGTGAGCTGCATTTGTTTCACTCTTCCCTGACAAAACCCAGACTTTCCCTGTTCTTGTCAATTTTATCAGCAATTCTGCTCTTTATTTGTAGCTGCAGCCTCCTCTCTCACACCCATCCAGACAGCTGTCAGTGGGACACCTCTGCACTGGGGCTGATTGTCCTGGGGACGTGCCTCAGCCTGCCACTGCACCCCTGATTGTCCCCCAGAGCTGAGAAGTTTAGGGCATTGGTGTTCTTAATACCACTCCAGTGTCACCTAGCCGTGGCTTTCCGAGCTTGGCAAGACCTTGGAGCGTTCTTGCACTGCCAAGTAACCTGAGTGACTTCAGCACTGCCCTGTGGGTCTCCCTGCAGTTGGGCTCCAGTATACACACCCTCGGCCTCATGGTTTTGCAGCCCAGGGCTGCTCCCCTCCGTTCCAGCACTTCAGCCTGCAGCACCCAGCTGGCCCCGCCCTGAGTCTTGGGACCATTTGGCTGCTGTGCTCTTGGTGCTGGCTGGGAGCCAGCAAAACTCGGTGCATTGGTGCTGAGCTTGTGGCAGAGGTGGGGCCGCTGCTGCTGGTCCCCATGGTGCAGCAACAGCTCGTCAGCGTGGGAGCGTTTCCTTTCTTTATCAGTGAGTGCACTGAACTTTCCTGTACCCACCGCGAGGATCCCATGGATTGGGGTGAAATCAGGGTTTGCCCCTGCGCATTGCCTGGGAGAGAGACAGGCGTCTGTCTGTCTGTCTGTCTGGTCCCAGGGGGGAGGATGGAGGCAGAATCCCCAACACGCCTTTGCCCTCTTGCCATGCCAGCTGAGGCCACAGCCTCCATCAGCTCCTCGGAGCTGGGTATGACTCCTTCTGCAGAAAAAGGAATTTGTTTGTTGGTTTTATTTTTTTAAATAGAAGGAAAAAAAAAAACAAAACCAAAAACCCCAAACCCAAACTCTAAAGACCTTTTTCTAAGAAGAAATAAAGATCAGAAATGCTGTAAGCAGCAGAGACAAAGCACCAGAAATAGCACCCGAAGTTTCCTCCCTGCAGCCTGCACTATATTTGTCTTCAGTTGCCATTTCTGCTGCAATCAATCCGCGATTGCCGCTGGCGAGGAACCCATCTATTAAAAGCTCGGCTGAGCCCCGTGGTGGAGATGTCTGTAATAAAATAATCGGCCGGTCACTTGAAACAAAAAGCAAGTAAACAGTGTCCTCCTCTGCAGATCCTCCCAGCCCCAGCAAAATCCCCTGAACTCGTCACTGGCCCCATTGTCCGGGCTTGGGAGCAGCTGTGGAAGCCCAGCACCTGTTTCCTTCTACATGGGGAGGGATTTGCTACGCGGCCGCTCAGCAGAGGTTTGGAAGGGCTTGGCACTGTCGGTATCTTATCTCCCTGATTTGCTGCAGGGCACCCTGGCGAGGTAGATTCCTCCCGGGTCAGTTGCTTTTATCACAAAAACAAATGTTTTTTTTATCATTCCTTTCATCCCGGGATGAAAGCGCACATAGAAATCGCTTGACTCAAGGCACAAGTTGCCTTGGTGGGCCACGCCGATGGCTGCTTCCTCTGCCCCCACAGAAACGGCCTGGAGCCATCTCTGCCTTTGCCTGAAAAATGACCCCATGGGGCTGCCTGAAAAATAACCCCAAGGGGCCCTCGGGAGGCTTACGGCTCTGCCCGTGGCTTTCTGCCCCAGAGCATCATGGCCAGTGCTGCCACGACGCTAGACCCAGGCAGTGGCTGGGTGCTCCTCTGTGCCCTCACAGCGCAAGGAGGGGATGCCAAGGGAGGCAGGAGGGCGAGGAGCCCGTTCCGAGGAGGCTGGAGGCAATGCAGCCTCTGTAGCCAAGCAGAACAGCGGCTGCGGGGAGATACAATTGCTGCCTATAAATAGCACCGGGAAGCAAGCGTTAGGCAGGGCAAAAAGCTATTCGAGCTAAAGGACAATGTTGGCAGAAAAGCAAATAGATATAATTAGCCATTAATAAACAGAGGCCAAAGATTAGAGAAAGTATCTAATATCAGAAAAGTGAGAGCTTGGAAGACTTTCCAGGGGGAAGGGTAGGGGAAAACTTGACCAGCCTTTAAAACAGGCTGTGGGCATTTTTTTAAAAGCCATTAAGTTGTGAGCTGTCAGATGCAGCCTGCTGTGATTGCTGATGAGCCTTTTTTTCTATGTAAAAGGGAAGATTTGGCCTCACCATGATGTCAAGAACTGCAGAGGAGCTTGGGAAGCTGCTCAGCGCACAGCCCCGTGGGTGCAACTAACAACCCTGTAAGGGTCCAAACTCGTCTGGAGGAACACTTTAAACCCAGAGCTTCCCAGCAACACTGGGAGGGTAAGGCAGGTGCCAGCACCTTGCCACAGGCATGTCCCTGCCCAGGGACATGGAACTTGGGAGGCTTCTTCTCACCAGGGTTAAGGCCTTCTGCTGGCAGCAGGAGCCCCTGTCAGCCAGACCTGCAGATGCCAGTGAAGCACTGCTGCAGCAGGTCACATCCTCAAAGCCAGACCAGGCCCCTGCATGGTCAGCCAGGCATGATGGCCCTGCACTCTCCCAAACTCCAAAAAATCCAAGGTGCCAGCTTGAAGCACAGAAGATGGAACCCCCTGGGCCAGTGGTGCAGGACCTGCCCCAGTGGAGGGAGCAGGGGTCCTGGGAGAGATGGTTCCTTTTCTTTCCTTCTTACAAAGGCAAATCTGGACAAACAAGTACATGAGGGACATGCAACAGCAAGCAATGAGTTCACTCACCCCAGCCCTGCTGACCTTTAAGCAGAAGTGGTGGGAGCAAAGTTGGTGCTGGCATTGCAGCAGCACCGAGACTTTGCAGAACTCCTGCTCCCACCCTGAGCAACAGACACTAGATGCCTGTCATGCCCATACATGCCCTTCTGCATGCCCTGTGCCAGAGCCACCAAGGGGAGCAGCAGTCTTGTACCAGATGCAGGGACTGCTGCCTGTGGAACACCTACTTTGTGACAATGCCAGCCCTCTGCCCTGGCCCTGGCTCCAGAAGTCCTGTCCCTGCACCATCCCCTTGGGAAAGACCAGGGTGGAGATCCACAGAGTTCACTGAGGGAACTCAAAACACCTCTGCCCTTCATGGCAGACCAGGATCTGAGCTGCCTGGAGATTGCTGTGAGCAGCCAGCAGAGCTTTGCCTGAACAAAGCCCAGGACAGCTCTGCTCACCCACTATAAGAGCAAGAGCCTTACACAGGCAGGGTGCAGGCAGATGGGCCTGTTATCTGCTCCAGCCTGCTGTGGTGGCTTTGCTACCAGGGGAACTGCAGGATTCATTTTCCCTCGAAGTCTCTGCAGAGAGCCCTGTGCCTTTCTGGAAGACACATTTTAGCTGAGAAGTTGTTACTTGGCTTCAATAAACATTGCATTGTCTGTGCTGGACATGCAGGTGGGCTAGACAAAGCCACCATCTCCTTGGCCTTAAAACCCCTTGAGTTCACTGGCTCATGCCATAAGCCCTGCGCAGCCACAGGGCCCTGCCCGTCCCATCCCATGTCATGTGGAGCAGCTTCAACGTGTGCCCAAGCTGGGACTGAGACCAGAGGGCTGCTCCTTCTTGGGGTTCAGCTGTGTCCCATGGCTGGAGCTGGGGTGCAGGGAGCAGTGCAGGCAGCAGCAAGCTCTGTGTGCCTATCTGGGTATGGTGGTGACAGGGAGATGGTTCCTTCCTACTTGCTATTTCCAGCAGATGAAGTCACCAGGCTTCAGTGCCTGAGCTCAGTGGAGGGTGAGTCAGTGCTGGCCTCATCAAGGCAGCTGTGTGCAGCCCCACAGTCCCTGCCATGCAGCATCTCACCATGCCCTGTGCTAGTGCAGCAGCACTGCAATGCCTGCAGCCTCAGCTCCCTGCAATGCTCAAGGGTCTGGCTCAGCAGGGTTCAGGCTCTGCAGCAGTGCTGGAGCCCACAGCTCCACTACACTGCAGGGTGCTCAGCCCTGCCCTGCCAGCCCCACCACCAGCTCCAGGCAGCACAAAGGAGATGCTTTCCAGAGCCAAAGAGCTATACCTCCATTCGGTGGGCAAGTCCCTGGCAGAGCCATGGGGTGCCCCAGCCCACGACCACAAGCAGCTTTTTGTTTAAAAGTCACACACTGTTGGCTGCAAATGGCCACGCTGTGGCTGCTGGCCCCGGAGCAGCACAGCTGCCTCCTAGTGAAGGTGTCCAGCATGGACCTGCATACTGAGGTCAGTTTTGACACTGCATGGCTACAACCACTGTTCACTGGGTACTAGCAGCCACGGCTGGACCCTCCCCAAATCTGCCTGGGTTGGTCAAGGGATATATGGAAGGTCAGGGTTGTGGGAACAGGGAAGAAACTGAGCTGCCATGGCACCTTTCATAGCAGCACTGGGGCTGGGCTGACCCTCCCAGGAGCTTCTCTGTCTGCGTGATCTCCTTTCTCATTTTCAGAGGTTTTCCACTGCAGGGCTTAAGGCCTGGGCAGCAGACCCACTGCAACAGACCCTGTGGTTCTGCCAACTGCAAGATCTGAAACTAAAACGCATTTGGCCAAGTATGCACAAGTACAGGTGTGGGAGGGTGCAGAGTGGTGGGAACTCAGAACACAAATTTGCTGCGGGTCTGGCTGAGCACTGAAGGCTGTCACTTGCTACTGTGCAGAGGCTCTCAGTGCAAACCCCAGCCCAGCTGCTGACTCAGCAGATGGCCTTGGCTGAGCCACTTGACCTCCGCACTGCTGCACACTGGGGACAGGCCAGGGCCAGCACCTCCCAGCCTGGGAGGTGTCAACAACAGCAGGGAGCACCTGCATAGACCTAGGTCGAGTGGCGATCAGAGGCTAAAGAGCTTCACCCCTGCTTAGAGCACAACTAAAAGGGTTACTCTCAGCCCTTCCTAAAGCCAGGAAATGGCTCTTTATGTCTAATCTTAGAGGGGGGACCTTGTGATGAAACGGCCATGCAAAGGCAGAAAGGCAGCAGCCAGTCCCACCTGCGCTTTGCATTGTAGCTCTCCTTCGTGGACTGCAGGGAGTGCTGCCAAGAAACTGGAGTGGAAAGGGAATGCAGGCAGTTATCTCTGCTGCCTGATGCTGCCACAGGAAACTGGCCCTTACAGCAATCTGCAACAGGCACTCCTGCTGAAGTCCTTGCCACACCTCTGCTGCCTTCCTTGAAATCAAAAGCTCCTTTCTTTTGGAATAATCCGTTTGAATCTAGCACAAAAAGCAGTTCAGTCTTACAGATGTCATTGAACTGCCTGCTCCAGCTCTAGCAACGCTGGGAACTTGACAACTGGAAAATGTGCTGCAGAAGAAGTTAGGGAGAAGGGATCAAGAAAAATTTATCAGGGAAGGGCCAGCCCAGGAGAAATGAGAGGTTTCAGTAAGATACAAGAAGCACAGTTTGAGGAAAGTCCCATCACATACCCTGTTCCAGTAATCAAACTTTTGTTATTTCAAACTTAACTGCAGCAAAGTGTTGCCAAACAACCCCCTCCTCCCCCCCCCCCCCCCTCCATTATTCTTTCAGACTGGTCTGAACTTCCTATCATTTAACAAAGATGTAATCACATCCGCAGTGATCCCAGAGCTCCTTCTGAGCTCAAAAAGGTAGGAATGAATCATTTCCTTGCACAACAATCACCTTTGCAATGCCATGATCCTGGAAATGACAATTGAAGTGTTGAAGAAAAGCACTGGAAAGAAAATAAAAGCATTTAATGTAAAACAGTTTACCAAAAGTTGTTGCAGCAATCTTCTATCCACAGAGTCTCCTCTCACAGCACAAATCCACCAGCCCAAAGGCATTGTTAGAAAGCTGATTACAAAACTACCTTCTTGGTCACAGAGACAGGTAGGGAGAGCCTCTCTGCCATCTGAAAACACTCAAGATGAAGGGAGAAGCAACGTTCAGGATCTAGCCTGCTAGGTCTATGTGCTGGCAACACCCATAGGATTTTGGACGTCAGCTCCACAGGCTGCTTCATCTTTATCCCAAAAGGCCTTTGTTAAGCTTCCCATGACTGTGCAGTGGACACAGCTGGGCTGCCTGCAGCTGTCACAGAGATTTCCTTAACCATGACAGGCCTGAAGCCAGGGCAGACTGCAGCATGTGCCCCTGCAAGGAGCAGACTTCAGGGAGGGTTAAAAAACAGTAATAAAAGTTGTTTCTATTGCTATTGAGGTGCCTCGGGCTGCAGCTTCTGGGGCCTGAGGACAGGCTTGAACTGGTATATCATGGCCCCTATGGCTGCCCAGTGGTTCAGGTAAGGCCAGCTCCTGGGAGAACAAATAATGCAGTTACCCTAGGGTCATCCAGATTCACTGCTTCCCAGGCTGTCAGAGGCTTACATGAGAGGGCTCACTCTGGAGTGAGCGAGGCCCTGAAGAGACTGGCAGCAGTCACTCCAGCCACAAGCCTGGCAGGCCCACGAAGAGCAAGACACAGAACTGGTCCTTGTTGAGAAGCAGCAAGCAGCTGGAAGGGCAGGGCAGGCTGGAGCCCTCTCCTCCCACCCCCAAAGCGCTGCAGCAGCACAGGCACCTCCCCAGCAATGAGTCCATTCCTTCATTTGGCAGCCTTGGCTTGCCTGGAGGCCATTACCTGTCAAAAGAGCTCTTTCACCAGCAGGGCTGCTCGCTGCAGAAGTGTCCTGCAAGGCCGAGCTCTGCCTGGTCTGCTGCCAGCCCAGCAGAGAAAGGCTTCAGCTAATCCCCAGCGGAGCTGGGCTGCCTGCTCCCTGCCTAGCAAAACAACAACAAAAAGGCCTTCGAGGAAGATGCAGAGGGGGGAATGCAGCTCTCTAGAAAACAAAGCCTCATTAACCAGCCTTAACAAAGCAACATTTTTTTTTTCCCCCTGTGGAAGGGCAGGCTGGTGCCTTCCCTCCCAGGACAGACTGTCTTTTGGGCTCCGTGGGGACACATGGGAGGCTGCCTCCTCTTTTCTTGCTGTGCTGCTCCAGTGCTAGGCTCCCCACACTGCTACCAGGAGCTGAAGTCCCCAAAGCCTGTGATCTTCTTCTCCTTCTTTGCAGCTGTGCTGGTCGAGGGTCCATCATCTCCTGCACTGCGCTTCCTGCAGCCAAACAAAAGCAAGTCCCAGGGATTACTTACTGCTTGGTGGGACCAGGGCAGCTGGAACACCTTTCCTCTCCCAGCAACTGCTCCAGCAGAGACAGCTCATCCCTTACCAGTTAGAGAGGAGCACAAGCTCTGTGCCAGCATAGGGACTGCAGGGGGGCTTTGGGATGGGGGCCTTTGGCAAACCCAAAAAGAGAGAGAGTCTGTCAGTCTGTGCAGATGGTTTGGGTCAGGATTTGAACCTTTCCAGGAATGTGTTCAAAACCTATCCAGTTCTCCAGGCCAGAGCTGAAGATTTAACAGCCACACTGTTTTAGCACAGTCACAATGAACATGTGAGCATTGAGTTCTCTCACCGCCTTCTCACCTGCATTTGTTGGCAGCACAAGGATTTATGGGGCATTAGGTGTAAAGCAGCTGGGCAAGTTTGTCAGATCCTTTCCTGTTTCTTCAGCACAGCCTGTTGCAGTTGCTGCTGCTATTCTTAGCCTCTCCAGAGCAGAGCTTACAGCCCTGTGGAAACACTACGCAGCCAGCTCACATGCTGTGGTTTTATGGTCTGGTATCAGTAGCTGATAGGGAGAACCTGCCAAAGGGCTGCTGCAGCCTGAACTCCCAGTTTCAAGGCAAGCTGCAATGAGTGAAGAACTAGGAAAGAAAAGCCCTTTCTCTAATCTTTGGCTCTTTCCACAGAACTGCAAGCACTGCCTGGCTTTCCTCTGCAAACACAGTGCAGAATGGCAACAATTTTAAGCTGAACAAGCAGTATTTTGTAACCAAAACACCTAACTGACCTACATGGGCTAACCATTTTTGTCCTCAGTGAGGCAAATGTAAGTCACACAGGCACATACAAGCTGATTAAACAGCTGTCCAGGTCTGCTGTGTGCAGAAATAAACACCTTTATGCAGCAGACAAACAACATTTTTGCAAACACTTTCAGAGAAGTCTGCAGAAAAGGAAGTGGGAATAATTTATTTTAATCTATCCAAAACTCATGCAAAACTGCCACTCAGGTGGGATTCTGTAGTGTCCTTAGGAAAGCAAAGGATGGTGCCAGTCCCAATGGGTGTACAAAGGGTGTCTGGGAGAGGATGCTCTAGGACAAGCCTGTACAACCAGCCAGTCACCCTGGAGCTGCTTGCCAGACACTGTGTGCTGCCATGACAAGCCTGGGAAGCTGCTCCCCTTTCTGATCCTTTCAGTTGGCTGGTACAGGGAACCAGAGCCACAGGCTGATCTGGGCTCAAGGCAATGACTGTGCTAAAGCTGCTAAAAGAGAAGCATCTGTGGGACCATGGCCTTCAGAAATAGCTGCAGAAAAGGAAGAGAATAAAAGATGGTGTAGGAAGTGACACAGAACTGTTCCTCAAGGCCATCTTGGTCACATTCAAGTGCTAAAAGAAAAGCTCAGTTAACTTGTAATCTTGAAACAGAAGCAGAGGCAGCTCTTGTCTGTTAGGACTGCATGAAGATGTCTTTGCAAAGCTTGCTGGCACAAAGCAATCATCTGAGCAATGGGACTGGACAGGGTCAGTGTCCATCAGGAAAGACAAGTAAAAGACTCAACAAAGATCAGGTGGGCAGAAAACTCACGCTGCAGCCAAGTTGATGTACTTCCCAATCCCCTCTCGGTACGTTTTAGGAGTCTCAACCTCTTTCTTTGGTGAGAGTACCTCGGCTTTTGTTTTGGCTGCTTCTTCTTCCAGCTGGACCTTCTCTCTTTCTGCAGCAACCTGTGGGTAGCAAAGAGTCCAATTGTGTTGCAAGAGCTAGTTCAGAGTAAGGAGAAAATGTCTACAAATCTTTGAAGCTCTAAAGCACTCTAAACCAGCAATCAGCACTGCTATGATTACAGGGCAGGCTTTAGGAGACAGACCTCAAGGGCTGCTACAAACAGGCTGTCTGCAGCCTTCAGCACAGGACTTGTCTCTCTTCCCACCTGCAGCTACCCACAGCTACTGTGAGGATTTGTAAAAGAAGCTGTCCTAAGCATGATGGACTGGGAGCTGTGCCAGACTCAGTTACAAGACCTCTCTGCTCAAAGAGCGGCAACGATCCTGGCACACAAGGAAATGCTGAGTGGCAGCTGTTTAATCTTAGCTTGCAACCATATGTGCCAGGGTGCTGCCCATGTTGAAAGGAAAAGCATTAAGTTACAAAGGTCTCCAAAGAAGAGCTTTGGCCTTTCAAAAAAACCAACCAACCAAACTCTCCTCACCTGAGCATCTGCCTCTTCATATGGGTCCACAAAAACAGTTGTTGTCTCAATTCGTATTTCCTCCTGGGAGCAGAAGAGAAGAACTGCAAATCAGGCTACTGATGAAGCTGTGCCACCTCCCCCATGTCTGGCTTTCAAAGAAGCATCAGGAGCTGAACTGCACTGCCACGAGGCCAAATGCATTGGCTCCCCCCTGCACAGCCTTTGGTGCTTCACATTTACCTTAGGACGGTCTGTTTTTGGGTCACTTTCCACATTCTCCATAGCAGTCAGAGTCTCAAAGCCACCGACTACCCTAAAAGAGGAAGGACACAAATTCCATCTGTCACAACACACTCAAAATGTTCCCTGTAACCCCTGTATCTAATTTGTACCCACTGCACCAGCAGATTTGTAAATCATCGTGTTTGGGGGAAGGGGAATCAACAACCCAACAGACTTGGTCAAGAAAGCAAAAATATTTTCATTAGCTTCTGATTTTTCTCATTTTTCTTCCCCTTAAATTCTGTGGCAGACCAAAGAGTGATATGAGGAAGAAAGTGAATTGTAACTACAGCACTATGGGACACTAGTGACAGAGGTGTCCATAGTAACATCAGTAATGCAGAAAGCAAAGGACTGATCCAAAAACAACAGAGGCTGGGGGATGATGAAGTTGAAAGCAGCCCTGCAGAAAAGGACTTGGGAGTGCTGGTGGGTGAGAAGCTGGACACAAGCCAGCAACGGGCACTTGCAGCCCAAAAGGCCAATGGCACCGGAGCTCCATCAAAAGCAGCATGTCCAAAGATGGAGAGAGGGGATATCCTGCCCCTCTGCTCTGCTGAGACCTCACCTGGAGTGCTGCATCCACCTCTGGAGCCTTCAGCACAGCAAGGACATGGACCTTATGGTGCAAGTCCAGAGGAGGCCACAAAAATGATGAGGGGGCTGGAACGCTTCTGCTACAAGGACAGGCTGAGGGAGCTGCCGTTGTTCAGCCTGGAGAAGAGAAGGCCCCAGGGAGACCTGGTAACAACCTTCTAGTACCTGAAGGGGGCTATGAGATGGCTGCAGAGGCACTGTTTGCAAAGGCCTGCAGGGGTAGGCCAAAAGGCAATGGTTTGAAGTTAGAGAAGAAGAGATTTATATGGATGTTAGGAACAAGTTCTGCACCTTGAGGGGGGTGGAACACTGGCACAGGTTGCCCAGGGAGGTGGCTGAAGCCCATTCCTGGAGATCTTCAAGGTGAGGCTCTGAGCAACCTGCTCTAGTGGAGGATGTCCCTGCTGACTGCAGCAGGGTTGAACTGGATGACCTTTGGAGGTCCCTTCCAACCCAAACCATTCTATGGTTCTGTAAAATGCACACCACAACCAGCAGCTTGTGAGGACTCTGAAAAAATGCAGAGCATGGAGTCACAGACATGAGCTGATGCTGGGACACTTTTCAGGGCAGTCTTTGTGCATGAGGACATTTGATCTCTGGCCTCTCATTTTTTGAGTCAACATATCCAAGTAGTTTCTTAAAAATGTTTAAGAAAGGCTGAAGACTTTCTGGACTGTTGCATGTTCATTAAAAAAAAACAAAAATAAAACAAACAAACACAAACCCAAACAAACGTGTGGAACAATGGGAAAGTTCCAGAAAAGGATATTTGGAAAGGATAAATGGGGTGACCCAGATAATTACAAGCCTGTCATTCTGGCACCCATCCCAGCAAAATAATGGAACAGTGGAGACAGGACATGATTAAGAAAGAAAGGAAATAAGTAATGGCAATCAACAAGGTTTTGTGGAAAACAGTCTGCCAAACAGTCTTCCATCCTTGAGACAACAGACGTGGTACACAGGGCCAGCAGTGTCCGTGGAACAGACTGCTGGAAGGTGGTGAGATTTTGATTGAAAAACCAGAAGGCCGTGGAGCAAACACAGCACACACAAAATGAAACTGGTTGCCAGGTGTCAAAATCTAATTTTAAATAGGAAACACTGAGTCAGTTACGTTTCCAGGGGGGTCCTGCTGGGATCAGATCTTGGTCCCAGGGTATTTAACACTTTTATCCACATCATCACTCCCAATTAAATTTGAAAACATCTATATTTAGAAGAGAAGTAAATAAAGATGAAGACAGGCCCTGATGCTGAGTGATCCAGATCCCTTAGCAAAGCAGACTGCTGCTGGGCAACAGCTGCCTGAACAGAGCCAGGGAGCAAAAGTCCCTGCTCAATGGCTGTGGGACAGTGAGAAGCAGCTGTAACTTTCCAAAACACTGCTCCTGGAGCCAGTGAAGCTTGGGGCTGGGAGCCTGGCAGCGAGGGCAGGACCTGGCCATCAAGGAGCCCTGGGCTGCCCCTAGGACAGGGCTGCAAAACCAAAAGTGAGCAACCCTCCAGTCTGTAGGGGGTGGCAGCTGCTCTGAAGCCTCACTGCTGGGAGTACTGGGGCTTGGGTACCAGCACAGGCTGGCTGCTAAGAGCTGGGCAGATGAAGTGGAAGAAATATCCAATGAAATGAAACTAGTGGAGTATGTTGAGGGTTTTTATCACCTAACTCTACTTTCACATCAAAGAAATGAACGATACTTTGACCAAAAAAGGTATTATCTTCACAGGTGTTTGACACAATTATACACGAGACACTATGACATCTCATTCTTGCAGGTATTTGGCAGCTAGTCAGTCCTCTCCAGTCCTGGCAGGAGCCTGCCCAGCTGGCACCAAGAGAGATCCATGACCATCAGCTCTGATGGTCTCAGCTGACCCATGAGAAACAGACCTGCTCCTAACAGTCCACACCACACTATTTACATGTCTCATACACTCCTCCCAGGAGCCACATTAACAAATGTGTCCTGAGAGGCAGGCAGCTCCTCCTCATTCAACACCCTTTGTGCTTAGTGCAGCACCACTGCCTCTTGCTGCTGCCCCACAGGCTGGGGCAGGCACCAACAGAGCCAAAGAGACCCCATTACAGGAAATAAAAGGATGCAAATCAGAGAGGGTGCTGCTCAGCACATGACCTAGGCAGATCTGTCCTTGCTAGCATCTCATTGCTGCTGTACTCCTCCAGACTTCTCCCCTTTGCTCCCCAAGGGCCTGTCAATACTCTGTAATCAGGTTGTGGCTTTTAAGAGCAATTAAAGCCATGTATGCAGGCTGGAACACCCTCGTTCATCAGCAACTAGAGGTAGCACACTGGGGAAAGCTGCACAGGGCTTGCAGACCCTGCATGAACCTTGGAAAGTTCATAACAAAAACTCAATTTTAAAACTCCTCCTCCGGGCCAATACCAGAGTCACTTACAACACTGATGATTAACACACAGCCTAAGATACACACACTGTATTTTAATTGCCCCTAAAGGAAACTTCTGATTTAATATTGGAGGATTTTCTAGCCAACAGCTCCACTCATTATCTGCTTGTATGTTTTCATTTAATTAGGTTCTGATCATTTGCAATAGCCAGATCAGCTATGCACCAGCAATCTCATCTGAGTAATCCCTCAGCCCATCGCTGGACCTCCCACAATATTAGCCCTAATGCATTTTGGTGAAGCTCATCAACCTGCAGTTGCTATGCTAATTAAACTTTATTGGCAATACTTTGTCACTTGTACATTTCACAAGGGCTGTGACAGAAGTGGCATTCACAGGTCAGCAGTAAATGACCTAAACAGTCTATTTTGAGATAATCATAAAGGGCTAAGGGGTACAAGACAAACTTGTTATGCCTGCAGAGCATGCAATTCTCTTTTCTTCTTAGCTTGTCTCCAAAACACCAAATTGCCTTTTCTGTTTACATCCCTGCACTCTCTAAGATCTTGCAAAGCATCTCCAGACATATTAATGTCAACATAACCAGCTATCAATATCACAGGATCACAGGATGTTAGGGGGTGGAAGAGACCTCCACAGATCATCGAGTCCACCCCCCCTGCCAGAGCAGGACCAGAGAATCTAGTGCAGGTCCCACAGGAACACGTCCAGACAGGTCTTGAAGGTTTCCAAGAGAAGGAGACACCACAGCCTGTGTGGGGAGCCCGTTCCAGTGCTCTGTGACCCTTAAAATCAAGAAGTTCTTCCTCAGGTTGAGGTGGAACTTCCTGTGCTGTAGTTTACATCCATTGCCCCTTGTTCTATCACAGAGCACAACTGAGAAGAGTTCGTCCCCTCCCTCTTGATCCCCCAGTCCTCAGGTATTTATAAACATTGATCAGATCCCCTCTAAGTCTTCTCTTCACCAGACCAAAAGACCCCAGGTCCCTCAGCCTCTCCTCACAGGGCAGTGCTCCAGCCCCTCCATCATCTTCACAGCCCTCCTTTGGACCGTCTCCAGCAGACTCCTGTTCCTGCACTCTCTAAGATTTTGCAGATCACCTCTAGACATACTGATGTCATCAGTTCTCAATATAGTTTTGTGTTTTTAGACAGTGCCACAATACCAATAAAAAAGAAAAAAAAACTAATTTGAATGCCAACCACCAGCTCAGAGAAGAGAGCTCTGACAGAAGAACTGAAAACAACTGAGTAGTCACTTTCGTTCAGGGAGCACTTGGAAGGTCCAGCTGAAGCTGGGATTTCATCAATAAAAATTAAAATCCAAGAAAGGTTAAGATCTGATTGTGAACATCACCCACCCAGGGGAAAATGAACTACTTATCAAGCAAGCTCTCGAAACATTACACCTTGTTCATGTCAAATTTCAGGGTGTTACACTCCTGCCCTGAAGTCAGTTTGAGGATACAAAGTGCCCAAGCTCATCCACTGACATCTCTTACAGCAATTGCACCTCAAAGAATGAGGAAACCAATAGGCTGCAGTGATTTGGGGGATTCTTTATCTGTCCCACAACATGAGCTCTGGGTGTAAGAGCAAAAACTCAGACATCTTGCCACAAAAAAAGCCCACACAAGTTACATGCAGAAATGAACTGTGTGCAGTTCTGGAGCCCCCAGCACAGGAAGGACATGGAACTGTTGGAGTGGGTCCAGAGGAGGCCACAAAGATGCTCAGAGGGCTGCAGCAGCTCTGCTNTACGAATAAATGTGAGCCTTGGGTACAGATGAGGGTCGCAAAGATGATCAGGGAGCACCTCTCCTGTATGAAAGAATTTGGGCTGTTCAGCCTGGAGAAGGGAAGATTCCAGGAAGACCTTAGAGACCCTTCCAATACCTGAAGGGGACTTAGAGGAAGGCTGGGCAGGGACTGTATAGGTGATAGCCTGTGGTGACAGGATGAGGAGCAATGGTTTGAAACTGGAGCAGGAGAGACCTGGGGATCAGGAGGAAGTTCTGCACAGTGAGGGTGGGGAGACACTGAAATGGGTTGTCCAGGGATTTGGTTGAAGCCCTGTCCCTAGAGACATTCAAGATCAGACTGGATGTGGCCCTAGGCAGCCTGCTCTAGTTGGAGGTGCCCCTGCTGCCTGGAAGGGGTTGGACAAGATGCCCTTTGAGGGTCCAGTCCAACCCAATGCAATCTGTGATTCTGTAATCAAATCTGTTTACCATTTTCATTAAAACAAAACACCAAATTCAGACTCCCAGAGTTCAGACCACTCTGCCTTTGCACCCCTCAGATGTGCTAACTGCATTACAGAGAGGGTGACAGGTCACACTGTGTTAAGTCTTCTTCATGCAACATCACTGTGCAAAGCTGGGAGCACAGCAGGGAAGAGGAGGAACAGTTTAACCTTTTCTGTCATCTCTGGATCTATTCCCTTTATCAGGTGCCATAAAGGCTTTGTCCTCAGTCAGCCAAGTGAGCTTTAAACAGATGCTGAGATGACATTCAATGGTGAAAAGGACATCTTCCAGACACCATTTCCACGAGAAGAAATGGTGAAATTGAGGATTTGCTGTGCACTTCCAGTAGATGTTGAACAGAGAAATTATGATCTCAACTATATATTTAGCTCAGCATCCCTGAGACAGCTTGTTGTATTTTTAGAGGAGCTTGATAAATGTTGCATTACATTTAAGCATGGACAACGAGGGAGCTACATTTAGTTGGTGGTTTGGTTTTTTTGGTTTTTGGTTTTTTTTTTTTCTTCTGTTAGCATAGTAATGAAAACTTTCTTGAAAACCATCTAAGTTAGCCCTGGAAACCTTTGCATTTCAAATTTACAGCTGTTATTAAAAAACTTACTTCCTTCTAAAGCTCATTTATGCAAACTAGTAACCTTGCTTCATAGCCACTGTCAGTGTCTTTGCATTAAGTGTAAGTGAAATATCTGGAGCAAGGTCCTATCTGTTTGCAATACACCAGCAAAAGTCTTGCTGAACATGAGTTAGTGCTGCCCTGAAAGCAAACTGCAGCTCCCCAGCAGTCTTCACAGGCACCCACAAAGGGACTACTTCCTACTCCTCATATTTGTGTTTAGAAGATTTATAGGAATTAAGCCTTATGCAACACTGGGGATGGCAGCAGTCCAAGGGGATAGTTTCCTGGTCAGAAGATGATACAAGGACAATGGATTGGACTTCTTTAAAAAATGCTTTAAACTAGCAATAGAAACCAGAAAGGAACATTGTTGTTAGGTAAACACAGTCTGCCCTCAAGGTTATTTTTATAAAATGGAGTATATACATTTACATACACACAGAGAGAGAAAATAATATATACATGCACAAACAAGTACACTCAGGATGAAGTATTTGCCATGTGTACACCCAATCTGGAAAGGAGTAAGCAACCTGAACGTGCAACGAGGCTGCAGCTGGAACATCCTAAGGGCTTGACCTAGCAGGCAAGACACAGGAATGACAGGTGCTGAAAAAATAGAACAGCTTGGAGGAAGGCATTTTGAAACCACACTTGACAGCTGAACCTGGCATGTAAGGACTTCTCTGCTTTGGCACAGGTTGCTCTTTAGAGATCACACAACTGATTTTGGAAAGGACAGCAGCCCTCGTGCAGCTCAGACAGCTCCCACTTCTCATGTGCTGCAGGATGCCTTGGCCACAGCTGCCAAAGGGCAGCCTGGTTTATGTTCCCATCTTACTCTTCACTCCTGTCCTGGTGTCTGGAGAGCAGAGTCTGCAGGTCAGGCTCCCTACACAGATTCAGCAACAGAATCAGCTCTTCTGGCACACAATTTCTTTATTCTTCAGAGGTACTAAAGCAGAAGAGCAACAAGACCCTGATTTTGCCAGCTTAGAAGCTGTTTGGGCTCAATGATTCAAATCATAGAGGGAAGTGGAAGCAGACACTGTAACTTAACTGTTACTTAACCATCCCTGGGTAACTAAACAGTGCCTGGGAGTTGGTTTTATGTAGCTAATTACTTTAGAGGACAGGAGTTACTTTCATTGCCTTGTTCTACAGAACTGCAATAGAAAGCACTGAACACATGAAGGAATTCTTAGTACCAGAGCAATCCTCACCCAGAGAAAGGATCTTCTAAAGAGGAGGGAACAAAAGATAAGTGCATGTCATCTGCTGACCAACATGAGCAAGCCTGAGGTTTTCCCCAAACCACCTCGTTCATTAATTCCAGGAACAAGAGAGTTGAAGAACCAGCAGCAGAAACCTCAAGGGACAGTTCAAAGTCAGCTGCACAAGCAGATCTGTGCAGCCCTGTATGAAGGGGAAAACTGTCCTCCATGCACTCATCTCCTGTTTCAGTTGCCACATACTTTCCTCAGTTCCTGACAAACACAAGTGATGCTCTGATAAACACACTAAGCTGCTGCCCATTTGCAGCTTGGCCACTCTCACCACACCACTTTTCACTCCCTCTACTGCCTTTCTGTTTATCACATCACACACCTGAAGCATGCCTTCCCTTTCAAGCTCACCATGCTCTGCTTATCTTGAATCTTTCCAAATTCAGAGGCAGCATTTCTCTCCTCCTGTTGATCTGCATGGTTCAATCACCTTTCCCTATTATTTTAAACATGCACTTCTTCATGTGCCCCTTTAGCTCTGGAACAGGCTCTCTAAAACCATCCCCAAAGCAGTTTCTCCTGGAACTTTCTTTTTCCTTGGTTCTGAAGAAAGTGCAAACTATTGGTGCAAGGCAGGCTGAAAGGCTTCACTGTTGTGAGTTCCCTGGAACTATATTCCTTGGATAAGGAATTGGCTGGATGGTCACACACAGAGAGTGGTGATCAAGGGCACAATGTCCACCTGGAGACCAGTGCCAAGTGGTATCCCTCAGGGGTCAGAGCTGGCACCAGTGCTGTTTAACATCTTTGTCAGTGCCATGGACAGAGGTATCAGTGCAGCCTCAGCAAGTGTGCAGATGGCACCAAGCAGTGTGGCACAGTCGACTTGCTAGAGGGCAGGGATCCATCCAGAGGGACCTGGACAGGCTGCAGAGGTGTGCCCAGGCCAACCTCATGACATTCAACAAGGCCAAGTGTAAGGTCCTGCACCTGAGAGGCACAATCCCAAGCACAACTCCAGGCTGGGTGGGGAATGGCTGAGAGCAGCCCTGAGGAAAAGGCCCTGGGGGTCTGGGGTGATGAAAAGCTCAACATGAGGCTGCAGTGTGAGTGCAGCCCAGACAGCAGCCGANTTTTCAGTACTTACACAGCTCTCTGGGACAGAGGTTATGTTTCTGTTTCTGCTTATAAAGGGCAGGAGTGGTTCACAGGAGCTGTGAACCACTGGAGCATTAGAAAATAAAGTAAGCATGGCTGGGATGTGCTCTCATCTAAATTTCATAAAGCACCAGCCAGGACTGTGAGTTTACTGTAACTGTAGGCCATAACATCCCTATAGCTCACAGAGCTCCTGCAACAGCTGAACTCCCAGTTACAGCATGGCTAAGGGGGAGCACCCCACCCCCAGACCACGACAACAGCAGCTAGGACCTTCCCCGCGCAGCAGTCCTCTGCAAATGCTTCTCATCCACTCTCTGCAGAGCAAATGCATCTTGGTTTACATCACTTGAGTTTCTAAATTAAACCTCTTACAAGCCAACAAAAGCTTCCATGTTAATTACATCATCCTCTAAGTCAAGAGAAATGGTAATTACCAGAAATGGTAATTACTAATTTAATCTAGACAGCTCTGCTGGAGAAGGAAATCTATGCAGCCTGCAACACAACTCCAAGGGAAGGCATTCTCCTCTCCCTCTCTGTCTTTGTTTTTGGTCCCCATCAAAGCCAAATTATCTCCTTTATTTTCAGTAATAATTTCACTCATTATTGCCATGGTTGGCAGGACAATCATGACAAGACACCTTTCCTGTCCTTCAGCCACAGCCTTCTCCTGAGATGTGAAAATTCCAGTGCACCAAGCCAGTCATGACACCTCTTCCAAGTCCCCTGCCTGCAGCTAGTGTGTTTTCCAAAGAGACTTGACAGCCAAACATCCAACATTAATAGATGCTACTATGCAAAAACATGTGTTTCAGACCAGTGGGGACATGAGTAAGATGCAGCTCCAGAGAACATTGCAATGTTTCACCCTACACAGAGAAAGGAGTGGGGAATGGTTGCCCTTTCTCTTTTTTTTGTTCTCTAAAGTATGAGATAACAGTTGAAAAGTTCCACACAGACAAGTCAAATTCTGCTCTCAAAGATATGTGACACTCTCCAACATGAACCTGAGTTGTATGGAAACAGCTGAGGGTACAGCTGAGATCAGGGCATTTAGGTTTTTATATTAACTGAAATAAGCAATCCTCACATCTATATAAAAGTCACAACAGGCCAGTAAGCATCCAATTAAGACAATCAACTTTAACATTCAAAGAAACAAAGAATTCTGATGCCAGGGGTTCATTCTATTCTTATACCCAGATATTATTCCTAGATATGCTTCCCACACATTATTGTGCTATACAGTCTGAGATCAGATATGGTCACCAAATCCTGGAAACAGCCAAGATCTAAAGTAGTATACTGAAGCTGTAGTTTCACTAGATGCAATCTCTGGAACATTCTGGCTTTTAAAAACAAATGCAAGGTAAAGACACCTGAAGGATTTTAATGACAGAATAGAGATCTTAAGGGCTGCACACATCAGACTCTTATATTAAAATTTGTGAGTAAATTCAGTTATTCAAGTATCCAATTTGTAGATTGAATGACTGGAATGGATCTATCCAGCATCTTCATTTTTTTAACATTCTTCATTTAGATGCAAGAGAGTCCAGAAGAAAATTTACCTGCTCTGTGTTCATATGATGATGTTTTCATGTGGTTCTCATGCAAGGAGCCAAATATGATTCTGAACCAACACATTTTATAGTTTTTCATTTGTATTTCAGCTAAGAACATTTGCAGTGCTGAAAAAGCAAATTATTTCTTCACTCTGGCAACTAAGTTTGCATTTCCTGCCTTGGCAGGGCGACTGGACTCGATCTCTGAAGGTCCCTTCCAACCTCTGAGGTTCTGTGATTCTGTGATTCCTGAGTAGCAAAAGACAGTTAAAAAAATAAAGAGTCTTTGCTAAAAGTGTGTGAATTTCTGCTCTATACACACTGAACCAGATCTACTTGGACAAAAGGAATTCCTCTCTAAAGGGCAATGTACAGATTGAAACATCACTTGAACTATTTTGCTCCTAAGGTACTTGAGATGTTGCAGATGGTGTGAAGGCTTTTGGGAGCACACAGTCCCTGCACTGCAGCGACCTCAGCTTCTCTCTCAATTCCTTCCTGGTGAATTATGGTACAACTGGAGCATCCTGAGGAAGCACAGCAAAGAATCTGGAGGACTATACAGGGTGCTCACTGAAGCCAGGTTGCATCCAGAACTGAAGAACAGTCCCAGTTCCAGCTGAGCCATCCTAACCCAAACGCTGTTTGATGAGGTGGCAAGCTCAGGTTAATGTTACTGTATGATTTAATGGGATATTGGCAAGGAGGACTCAAATTGTAGCTTAAGTGAAATAGTCTTAAGATATGTATAAAGTTATCTCCTCCCAAAATACACTTGCTCTCAGCTTTCAGTATTAGAATTTGCTTTATTTATCTGCTTGCACCAAATGAGAAGGGAACTTAACATTTATCTAGGGCAGGCTTGAAAAAGGGAAAAGGAATATATATTTCAAAGGCTGTAATTATTGCAGAATCAGTATTGGAACTAATAGCACTAAAAGAATTGTTTCAATTGAAGAGTTTCTGCCTCAAGAACTCACAACCAGAGAAGATGGATCAAATATATTATTTCCATTGCCCACCCCAGTTGTGTGACATCCAATCAAAGTAAACAGTATGCACATTAATTTTCAATTGCTGCCTTTCAAATGGATAAAACCAGGAAAAGAATAAAACCCAAATTTTGATTTAAAAAAGCCTCTAAAACTCTCAGGGGCTACCAATAAGGCAGGCTTAGCAAAACTCCCCTTCCTGCTGTTTGCACTGAGGCATTTGTTAGAACAGCTCTGAAGGACACAGTACATACCACAGACCTGCAGCAGGGGAAGCAGAGATTTTGTACCATAAAGATTTTGTACTATCTTTTGTAATAAATATCTTGATCTTTAGCATGTGAGGGCTTGAGTGGAAAAGACTTTTGGAAGGAAAAGGTTTTGGAAAGAAAAGGTTTTGGAAGCAGGTTCCCTTGCTGCCTTGGTATTGGTAGCATCTCTCTACATAGACATAAATACATCTGTATGTACACACACCTGTGCACACAAACACACTGATTTTATACCAATGGTAATTGTCAGGAATAATGTAAAGAAGTACAGAGGAAAAAAAAAAAAAGGGCTACAGGAGCCTATGCAGAAGCTCTGTGATCTATATTATGATGAACAGCCCTGTCATAACTAATTTCCTGGTTGACATCTTAAGAGGATGAAAGCAGTGTTGAAGAGGTAATCTCATGTCCCAGCAATTAGCATGCACAAATATTGACATGGGTGGTTACAGGACAATGATTACTTTGTTCATGACTCCTTGGAGGGCCACCCACAGAAGGGAAGTAAGGCAACTTACAGGGATAGAAGGAGAAAAAAAGGAGAAGTCTGATGACTGGCACTGAAACGATGCTGGCCACTTACTCATGACCAAGAGAACTGGATTGTGAGACAGGATTTTGCTCAGTTCAATGGCAAGAACCAGTAGCCTCTTCTCCTTAGGCTTCAGACACACAGGAAAGTATGCCTGCTCCTAACATACTTCACTCACCTTCCAAAAACTGTGTGCTTCTTGTCCAGGTATGCACAAGAGCGGAACGTGATGAAGCTGGAATGAATAAAGACATAGCAGTTAGCAAATGGACTCACTGGCATTCCACAACAGCCAGGCAGCACCTCAGAGATAACTGCTCCAACCTCCCTGCCGTGAGCAGGGACACCTCTCAACTGGACTTTGATGCTCCAGGCCTCGTCCAACCTGGCCTTGAACACCTCCAGGGAAGGGGATCCACAACCTCTTTGGGCAACCTATTCCAGAGTCTCACCACCCTCATATGGAAGAATATCTTCCTAAGGTCCAGTCTAACTCTGCTCTCCCTCAGCTTCAAACCATTCTCCCTTGTCCTGTCTCTAGATACCCTTATGAAAAGTCCCTCCCCAGCCTTCCCATAGGATCCCTTCAGGTATTAGAAAGCAGCTCTAAGGTCCCTCCAGAGTACTCTCTTCTCCAAGCTTAAAATCACAAAGTTTTAAGGTCTCTGAGAGAAGATAAGCTCCCTCTCTGGCTCCTTTCTGGGAGGCCTGCTGGCCAAACATCCTTTAACTCCTCTGTTTCATCTTGGATCTCTGAAGCTTTGACTTCTCATTTTCACACCTTACTAACAGCTCTAAACAGTACTTCAAGCATGGTGCCTTGCACAAAGTCTAAACTTGATCTGAGCATCTGCCTCTTTCATTCACTTGGCCTCTTGGGGATCTATTTGTGCTCTGGACACAGCAAATTTCTGCTGTGTGGAAACGAGCAGGGCAGAAGAATACTTCAAAGTGCCAAAAGGCATGAAAACCTGTGAAAGCTGGATTTTTAATTAATTGGACTTTTAATTGAGGTTGTATTTTTAAACATGGGAATTAAAGCAGCAAATCCAAAGCAATCCTTACTACTGAAACTTTTCTCTAAAGCTTAATGCTTCTTTGGAAGACTTGGACTATAAGCCTGTGACACAGACGTTTCCACACTGTGGTCTGCAGACCACACTGGCCCATTTTGGCTGGACATGGAGTGCTGGCTCTCCTCCCTGTCTCCATCTGCTACACTACATTAGAGACAGCTAAAAATATACAAGCATTCCAGAAGCACTTTTCCATATAAGCAGCTGCCTCAGGAAGTTATATGGTTGCAAAGAGGAGGGGCTGCAATCTGCCAGACTATCCATAGCTTGCTCTAGGAAAGCTTTGAGATGCTGTGCAGAATACAAACTCCTACAAAGGGCAAAGAGTACAACTTAGCCTTGTGCATGGGTCTTTGCCCCACTTTAGTGCCAAATATCCAGTACTTCAGATCATCAAGTGGTCAGTTATGTAGGATTGTAATATAAAAAAATCTGACCAGCAGTGAACATACAGAGAAGGTTTCTCATCCACCACCACAGTTAAAATAAAATTAAAGGTAATGGAATTAACATAACTCAGGATGACCCTGGAGGTCCTAAACATTACTCCAGCAACACCTTACCCAGGGCACCCAGCTCACTCTGCACTGCAGTGCTTATCATGTGTGGGGAGAGCTATTCACCCAGTTCCTAAGGTCACAACAGTTGCCAGAAGTGGCTAAACACTGCCCAGGGAGCTTTATAAATATGGGCAGCTGGAGTCTCTCAAAGACTTCACATATAAAGGAATTTCATATTTCATTTGCAAACTTTAGGGAAACAGAACCACATTCACATCAGCAGATGATGTGACTTGGTATGGCACAGCACTCATGAACTGTCTCTGTAACTTCTGCTTCTAGACTCCTTTTTTTCCTAAAGAGAAAAAAAAAAAAAAAAAAAAAGCCTCTATTCTGTCCTAATTTAGCACCTGAGTGCTGGCACTATCATTCAAATCCAAACTCAGCTCTATAGCAACTCCTATCAAGTGCCTAACATGTGCTTAGCCTTAAGTATGTGAGGAAGCCTATTAAAGGCCCTGAGACAAACATTTGTGTTTAATTCAAGCTAACCACACTCGTGCATAGTTTACAAGCCCTAATAATGCTTAGCATCATGAAGACCAACAGCAAGAAACTTTCCCTGCCTCCCTCCCCAGGCCCAACAGGCAGCACTGCACACAAACACATATCCTCTTTCCTGGGATTCCCAGTTAATTAGCAACTTTTTCTACTGTTAGAGAGCAACCAATAGACAGTTGGCTCAAAGTGACATAGAACATGTTCAAAAGATTGCAGGCAAACTCCTGTATTAATGTTACACATAAAGGTTATTAAAGCTTCAATATCTTTACATTTAATTTGTTGTTCTTCCTGTTTCTTCATATTCTCCACTCAGTGTTCATTCTGCTTTTGTACACTGATAAACAAATTGTTCTCAATCCCAGAGTCTGCACTCTGCTACCTCTGGGTTCTAAACATTTCAACAGTGCAGAGCTGTTCTCATTTATTTAGAAATTAGGAGAGTGAAAAGAAGTAACATTTCCACAGAGTGCATGTTCCATTTCATTAAGCCCTTTCAAGAAGTTCAGCATGGGGCTAAATTTAAACAGAGAGGAGAGGTGTAATGATAGACTGGATATTAGGGAAAATGTTTTCAACAGCAAGAGTTGAATGTGCTGTTCAGGGAGGTAGTGGAGCCACCACCTAGATGTGTTTAAAAGTCATTTGGATGTGGTGCTTGGGGATATGGTTTAGGGTGCACCTTGTAGAGTAGGGATCTTGGTTGGACTTGGTGGTCCTGAGGGGCTTTTCCAACCTGAATGTTTGTATGATTGTGTGATACAGCAGAGGTGCTGGAAAAAAAAAAGGAACAAAAACTTCAAATCATAAGATCAGGAGAGAGAAATTAATGATATAATAGAGCTAAAGGTCTTGCAGTGCTCCACTTTGCTCCTCGCTTGGGCAACAGCAGCTGCAGCTACACTGATTTCAATATGCAGCACTCAACAGAGTATTTCACTTGACTGAACTTTAAAGAGCAGCTCCTAAAATGTCATTTGTTTTCTTAACAGAGTAAGACACAACGTCTAGAGGGAAACAATAAAACACAAAAAGCAAGTGACTACTTACAACTGGGATTTGTTTGTGTTGGGTCCTGAATTGGCCATACTGAGAACACCACGTCCTGTGTGGGACAAATTTGGCTTGAACTCATCTTTGAAAGGTTTTCCCCAGTAAGATTCTCCTCCTTAAAGAGAAAAGATGCCAGAAGAAATGTTTGTTTCCACTTGTTTCCCCATTACATTTTGTAACAGGCACTGACATGAAATTCAAGGATTCTGGCACTTCTGATCACTACATGTATAATATATTCTTACCTCATCCCATCACTGGGCTAGTATTTGAGTAAGCCCTTGAAATCAGATGTTTGCAGCTGGCAACACAATTCTCTGTCTTACAGAATCACAGAATCACCAAGTCTGGAAAAGACTCTGAGACCAACAAGTCCATCCAGCCTATAACCTAACACCACCACATCAGCTAACCCATGCCACCAAGTGCCACATCTAATCTTTTCTTAAGGACCTGCAGGCATGCTGACTCCACCAGCTCCCTGGGTAGTCCACTCAGTGCCTAATAACACTTTTGGTGAGGAAGTGCTTCCTAATATCTGACCTAAGCCTCCCCATGTGCAGCTTCAGACTATGCCCTCTTGTCCTGTCACACGTTGCCTGGGAGCAGAGCCTGACCCCCACCTGACTACACCTTCCCTTCAGGTAGTTGTACAGAGTGATAAGGTCCCCTCTAAGTCCCCTCTTCTCCAGGCAGAACACCCCCAGCTCCCTCAGCCTCTTCTCACCAGACTTTCCCTCCAGCCCCCTCCCCAGTCTCGTCACTCTCCTCTGGACCTGCTCCAACCCCTCAATATCCTTCTTGCAGTGAGGGGCCCAGAGCAGCACAGTGCTCGAGGTGAGGCCTCATCAATGCCAGTATGAGGCAGAAAGACATCCCAAGGGCTGCTGGCCACACTGTTCCTGACACAGGCCAAGATGCCATTGGCCTCCTGTGCCAGCTGGGCACACTGCTGGCTCATGCCCAGCTGGCTGTCACCCAGCACTGTCAGGTCCCTCTCTGCCAGGCTGCTCTCCAGCCACTCATCCCCTAGTCTGTAGCTGCATGGGGTTATTGTGCCCAAAGTGTAGGAGCCTGCACTTGGTCCTGTTGAATCTCATCCCATTGGCCTAAGCCCACTGACCCACAGTGCCCACACTGCCAACTGTTCACTGACAGCTTTGTATATTGTGTGCTAAAGAACTGCCAAGGATTTAATATTTTACTGTTGGTCCACCACAATTTTTTTCTTTTTAATTTTTCATTAAGACATTCAATCTTTCAAAGTGGCTTCCTGACAAAACAGAGCAATGAATTACATTTAATTGCACTCTGGCTATAGCATTGCTTCTGGAAGTAAAGTATCAGGGAAAGAAAGTATGTTCAGAGAATCAACTAAGATCAGGAGCTATAAGCTCAAATCACAGAGTCATAGAATCAACCAGGTTGGAAGACAGCTCCAGGATCATCCAGTCCAACCTATCACCCAGCCCTATCCATTCAACTAGACCATGGCACTAAGTGCCTTGTCCAGTCTTTTCCTGACCACCTCCAGGGATAATGACTCCAGCACCTCCCTGGGCAGCCCATTCCAATGCCAATCACTCTCTCTGTGAAGAACTTCCTCCTAACATCCAGCCTAGACCTCCCCTGGCACAACTTGAGACTGTGTCCCCTTGTTCTGTTGCTGGTTGCCTGGGAGAAGAGCCCAACCCCATCTGGCTACAACCTCCTTTCAGGTAGTTGTAGACAGCAATGAGGTCTGCCCTGAGCCTCCTCTTCTCTAGGCTGCACACCCCCAGCTCCCTCAGCCTCTCCTCACAGGGCTGTGCTCCAGGCCCCTCACCAGCTTCACTGTCCTTCTCTGGACACATCCCAGTACCTCAACATCTCTCTTGAACTGAGGGGCCCAGAACTGGACACAGGACTCAAGGTGTGCCCTGAGCAGTGCTGAGCACAGGGGCAGAATAACCTCCCTGCTCCTGCTGGCCACACTGCTCCTGACCCAGGCCAGGATGCCATTGGCTCTCCTGCCCACCTGGGCACACTGCTGGCTCATGTTCAGCTACTCTCTACCAGCACCCCCAGGTCCCTCTCTGCCTGGCTGCTCTCCAGCCACTCTGTCCCCAGCCTGTAGCACTGCCTGGGGTTGTTGTGGCCAAAGTGTAGAACCCTGCTCTTAGCCTGAGCTCTCATCTCATTGACCTCTGANGAGCCAGGACTGGTGATAAATGATGAAGAGTAGCTTGGACAGCTCATCTGCAGCTCTCTCAGCACCCTAGGATGGATCCCATCTGGTCCCATGGGCTTGTGAGGATCCAAGTGGCTCAGCAGGGCCCTTACTGCTTCCTCCTGGGTTACAGGGGGACTATACTGGTTCCTGGCCCCATCTCAGTTCAGAAGGCCACTTGTCCTGGAGACAACCTGCCCCACTATTGAAGATTGAGGCAAAGAAGGTGTTAAGTACCCCTGCCTTTTCCTCATCTTTTGTTACTATATTCCCCTCTGCATCTAAAAAGGATGCTTAATTCCTGCTAAAACAATGAAGAATGATGATATATATCTCTCCAGAATAAAAGGCAAGAATTAGATATTTGGCCTGCATACTCAGATGATGCAAACACTTAAATGCAATGAAGTCAGAAGGATGATAAAACTTTGCACCCAGCCCTCCATAGCCTATTTCTTTTCTGTGGATAAAAAGAGGGTCTGGGAGACCTCTCCTCCTGGCTGTCAGTTTTACATTATTTATGACAGATCTGACATTTTCATTTGCACTTTCCTCTAGGATCATTCTTAACAAGAAAAAAAAGGAGGTTGAGATGAGTCACAGTTTTAGAGTCAAATACATAATCTTGTTTGACAAACCATGAAAAAATATTTCACCCTAGGATAGTATTAAAAATAAAACAAACACAACTATCCAAACAGGCAGCAAGAGTGGGCCAGCTGCAGAACTGGCTCAAGAATCCTCCAGAGTAACTGTACTGCTTGTGAAGCAGGAGGTCAGTAAAGCACCTGCAGCACTCAGATCACCAAACTGCTTCTCACATGTGGATGTGTAAAACAGAAAAGCAATTTGATGATGTGACTGCACAAGCAAGTGGCAAATAAAACTGAGGAATAAACCAGGATCCTACTGAAAACCTTATGCAGCAACTCACAAGAGTGAATCAAGTGAGAAAAGAGTTTGAAGTGAGACCAGGAAAACAAAGCATCACATGTGGACAGCTGCAAGTGGAATTAAGTAACCAAGAAACTTTGGAAGAAACCAACCCATTTAAAAGCCAAATTAATTGTGTTCAAAAAACCTATTAATAGAGTTGAGTGTTGCCTGCTCTGCAATTTGACAAGAGGCAGCAGAAGGGGACAAGTCCTGTAGGGATTTTCTGCAATCAGGAGTAGAGGAGGAGTGATTACTTCAGCAATCTCTGGCTATTGAATACTTTGAGATCAGCTGAATGACATCAGCTTGATCCCATATGCCAGCCTCTCTCAGCAGTGGGATATGGTAGAGCTGTGGCCAGGGATACTGCACTGAAGATGGATCCAAACCCCAGCTATTCTAGCCAAATCTAAGGTGTTCAACCTATTAGAAAATGTTTTGCATGAAGCCAGTAATTTTCTTTGCAAATGAATCTCCTCATGTGTGCCAAGGGAGGTTACTTGTGCAACCTCTACTTTGGCCAGAAAAGCAATGTTCCTGCAGCTTAGTAAGCAAACAAGTCACACTCAGATACAGCAAGGCTCCACGCCAACAGGTGCTGCCCAAACCCAGAAACACTGCAAAGCCTGCAGACCCACTGCCCATCAATAGCACCATGCTCTGTGTACTACTTCTCCTCCCCTCCTTGCCTTTCACAGTTTACATCTTTCCACTTCCACCTGGCCTGGAGGAGTACCACCAGGACTGCATCACCACACGCTGTGGCGTTGTTGCTTCAAGCCCTGGGTTTCTGCTCTTGGTCATGGCCAAGTAACAATCTTCACTTGGACTTCCCCTCGAGAAATACATCATTTACTTCACAGGATTCCTCATTATTTGTAAAGCAGATGCAGTTGCTATGAGCCCTAACCTAGAGGAACATTTGCTGTCTAGAAATGTTCAGATGATATGCAAAGAACACAGGCCACTGAGACAGTGCACAGCAGCAAGTGGCCAAACCCCTGAGTCTGTTACACCCTTCATATGCTTCCAGATGATGCTGGGATTACAGTGTTGTCAAACTGCTGAAAGAGTGGAATCAAGCCTGAAGCCTTCACTGGTCAGGAAAAGAATTCAAAGGGAAAGAGAAAGATTGTGAATGACAGAATGTGCTCTTTCTGGCACAAGAAGCAACCAGACCCAAGAGCTTGGAGACAGGAGCAATGAGCCATGATCTTTAGGTTTTTGGGTATTTATTTTTGTATGATTTCATTTCAGCTCACACACTGTGGGTCAGAATTAATCTCTCATGTAAGCAGGCTAACTTTGGTTCATTCCAGTTCCCTGGAAAGAAGTGCTAATATTTCTGTAGATAGTTACAGAGATGAGCTCCAGTCCCTGCCTCCTCTCTGTCTGCCATACAGCTGTTTCCAAGGCTAATTCTGTCTGCCCAGGAGCTGCAGCAAGAACAGAGAATGGTCTGGGCAGCATGGAGGACATAGCTGAAGTGTCTGTGGAGGCCTGGCAGAACAGGCTGCCAAGGGGCAGCAGAGACACTGCAAAGGCAGCAAGAAAACAGTGCAGGAATAACTTGGGGGTTCTTGTTTTGTTTTTAAAAAAACCCAATGTTTAAACTAAAATACTTAAAAAACCCAAACAAATACAACAACACCACAAACAAACAAACAAACAAAACAAAAAAACCAAACAAAAACCCAAACAAACAAAAAAACCCCAAAAGCACCCAAACTGTATTCTCCTTAAATTAAAAATAGCCTCAATGTGGTGTTTACAAAACTCCTGCCAACCTCTGGAATTGTTCCAGGCTTCAAGTATCTGCCGAAGCAGGACCAGACAGAGCAAGCCAGAAGATGGTGAGTTAAAGGTATACATTTTCAATTACTGAAGCCCAGAATCACCTTCTCCCTGAAGACTAAGTACTGATTCCTCGTTAATCTACAGCTGTGACAGCACAACGCTCAGCCAGAGGGATCTGGAACAGGGATTTTAGATTCTTACAGAGCTCAATGTAAACTTAGAAAAGTAACTCAAGAGGCTCCAAACCCCCTACTGATAATTAGGAGGCATTCAGAAGCACCTAGCACTCTCAACAGGGCTGGGAGGTGTGCCTGTGCCATCTTCCTCGTTTTCTGAAAGCAGAGTGGATGCAGACAGACAGGAGGTGAGACTGCAGCACCCTCAGATGTTACACTTCAGTATATGTCCTGAGGAGAGGTGGCTCCTCTTTATATTCCCCAAATCCTCTTTTGAAAGCACAGGGATCACCACTCACTATATATGGAGTCAGGATGATGCGAAAAATCTCCCCTGAAGCTGACACAGCAGCCTACAAGCAAAGCCCAAAGCAAACAAGAACTGGCTCTGGGTGTTAGATTCACAGCGGGCAGCACTGCCTGTCACTTCACCTCCCTCTCAGGTTACTTCTTGATAAGATTATCTCCTGTCACAGTGGAGCTCTGTGCCTACTGGACTTGCAAATGTTTCTGAGATCCTATTACAAAAAGTGCTGGGGAAAAAAAAAATCCTGTGCTGAAAATGAGAGGGGTTCACATGGGCAGCAGATAGGGCCCCGTGTGGGTGCTGCCACTGTCTGGATTGGTGCAGACCTGCACACGGGGGTCTCTTGTCTGCACAAAGCTGTAAATGCACCTCAGCCATGGAAACACAGTGGCCCTCTAACAGCATTTAATCCATACAATGCAAAGCCTTCAGGAGCTGGGGAAAAAAAAAAACCCTCATGCCTAGCCAGCTACCCAAGGCAGCTGGGAGCCACTTCTCCACATTTTTAATAAAAGAGAAACATTCTCTTAAATTAAAGAGGTGTTTAGCTAACTCTTACACAGAGATGAAACCAAACAGACCACAGGCTCACAGGAAAAATGAGACTGCATTCATCATTTCCATGGCCAGCCAGAGTGCTGAGATATATTTAGCTTGTAGCTGAAGCATGGTTAGATATTCAGTCTTGTATCTGCATCTTGTGCTGATGGTGAAAAGGTGACTAGATCTAAACTGACATCTGAGGCAATCACACATTAGCAACTGTACAGAAAAAAAAGAGTCACATTTTCAGACTGGTTTTGAACTAAGCCACTCCTATTCTTTGATAGTCTTTGTTCCTTCTAAAGACATTCTTTTCACTAAAGTAATTTTTAGGTGAAATTAAAGTAGTTGTACAACTTTTTTCTGCAAAGAGCAAGGAGATGCACCTAAAGCTTGAGAAATGTAGCATTCCTAAAGCCAGGTGTGGGCTGGGAATCATCATTCATGACAGTTGTGATTTTAAATAAATCCTTCCTTTTTCTGGCATAAAAATTGCTAAGCAGGGGTAAGGAAGTGGGAGGGCTCTGATTCACAAAAATGATGGCTTACTTTCTGTAATTTTCTTCTTGTCATTTGGAACAAGGAGGTACATAATAACATCTGACACTTCTGTAGAGCTTTCCAAGTGAGATTCTTGAATCATTTTGCAAATATGAAAGCCTTAGCTCAGCCAGGAAATGTTGCTCTCCTTTCAGATAAGAGGCTATGGTAGGTACTTCTAACCCCACATAGCACAGGCTGGATTTTCAGAGGGGCTGCAATCTTAAAGGAGTATATTGCCAGAAAAAAAGGTCTTGCTCTTGTCCTCTCTCTCTGAGCTTCAATCATTCAAGAAAAAGGCCTCTAAACCACATTAAATTTTAGGAAATTACATTGCTGAACTGACCAAGTTTGTTCACAGTCCATTGCTATTGACAGTTCAGAGGAGCTCTGCTTGTTGCCAAGGAAAAAGCAATTCCCATCTACCACTGGTATTTGGTCTTGGAATTTTACAGCCAGTTTATGTCTCTGTTGTGCCCTCCTGGATTCATAATGGACAGAGGCACACACAAGCCAATTTATGAGACCTTCCAAAAAGCTGCAAGTAAGAGTGGCTGCAAAACACCTGTGCTGCTTTGGAAATGTAATGGTTTGTGTCTACTCTCCCCCTTCCCACACAGAAGCTTTAGGATATGAAGCCCACTTTTCCTACATGCAAAATTTCATTATTTGGAACATTGAAAACTCATAGCAGCTGCTCCACTTGCACTAGCATGAGTTAAAATTGCTCACAATGTTCAACCACTTAGTTGTCATGAAGAGCAGAAAGAAGTGATACATGACAAATCTAAAATTCATTTGCAAATAATTAATCATTACAAAGATTGACCATGACTCAGCTTATCGCTCTGAATGCTGCCTCTATGGGGGATTATTTTGTTTGTGCTGCAGCACAATAAAAATTCTCCCAGTAGTCTGATGAGACATTAAGTTGAAGGCTGTAGAAAATTAGTTTGGTCCTCTAAAGCAGTGTCAGCCTTACAGGATCTTCCATCTAACTGCTCTGGCAATGCAGGTCTGCTGCCTAAGCTAGGGTAAAGCTCTATTCCCCACGCTCTTTCCAGTGTGTATCTCAACTTCCAGGTATCATAATGCTAATTTCCACTCTCCTTCACCTCAAGGTTAACTGCTGAGTACCAGGAATCAGTTGCCCTTCATATGCCTGCTAGGTCACAGCTGCTTTTGTAACAGTCTAACATAAAAAGGGCACATTGGGGGACTGCGTTAAGAAATAAAAGATAAATGAGTGCTGCTTACAGCTTGGACTGTTCAGCTGGAGTGGCTGAGGAAGTGGACAGTCAGTGACAGCCAGCTTGGCATTTTACATCTGTGAAATGATTCCAAACCACAAGCATGCTTAGCTAAGTGAGCTGAGAGCAGAGATGTGTATGTGTGACACATAACCTTATGTTATGTTGGACTCAACGTGCCCAAATCCACCCAGAAGCCAAAGAGTTTGGAGCTTAGCTAGCACTGGAGTGGGTGATCACCCAGGCATTTTGTGTTGCAACCTTAAACCCAGCATCTGCTGCTGAATATGAGATGAATGTCAGATGCCAGAAATCAAATGGTGGGAAGGTTTTCAAACAAGTCTGTTCCGGTTCCTGAGCTGATTAACAGCAATAATTAAATGAGTATGCAAAAGAAAAAAAACCTAAATATATATACAGGCTTAATACACCTTCCACATACCAGATTGGAAAAAGTGTGGGGTTTTTTTAACAAACAGACAACTAAAACCCCGTCCCAAACCTCTTAGCCAGAAAATTTCAGTTAAAGCTGAAGTTAAAGTTTTCTCTTCTGTGTGGAAGAGGAAACAAAGGATGTTCTTTTTTTCTGAAGTCTTCCTGCAAAAGGCTCTAACAGGAACAATTCTGGCAGTTTAAAATACTGCCATTTAAAAGGCAGCCTCCAAAGAGTCTTCCTTATTGCCAAGTGAAATATCTGGGAAGAAAGCCCTGTCCTACTCTTCATATGCTTCACTGATACTACAGAAGTCAAGTAAACATCTGAAGGCCATTAAATCTTGTGGACTTTTCAGCATTCAAAGATGCATCTTTTACTTTCTTTTTTTTTCCTAAGGTGAGTCAAAAAATATTGAAATTCCTTCCAGCTGCCTTGAGAAATAAAAAAGGGAATTTTTACTAAAAGACCCAGGTAAAAAAAGTACAAAGTACTGAATCCTTCAGTGCTTTACTCTAAAGCTTTCTTAACATGAATGTTTGTGATCACATCATGGAATCACTGTTGTTGGTAAAGATCTTCAAGATCATCGAGTCTAACCACGGCCACTACTACACCATACCCCTGAGCATAAGAAAGCCAACAGATCAAAATTTCTACACCACAAGGGGGTTGGAGAGAGCATCACTGCATCTGCCCTAAGTTGCACGCTCCTCTGGCTAGGAGAACACAAAGCCAGACAGGCACCTTGAGTCTGGCCACCCTACAGCACGTGGCTTGAGATACACCAGTGACGTTTCTGCCTCACGTTCCAGGGGCCAGGATCTATCAGGCAGTCAGGAACAAATCCTGACAGACTGCTTACAGTCTGTGAACTAAGTGGCTGCATTTAACACACAGGAATGAGGGTTCAAAAGCAATCTAGAAGCCCATCAGGCTGTTCATCTACAACATTTCCTTGTCAGGTTAGTCATTCAGTAGGTGATTACGTGAGAATATCTAAAATTCAGCTGTCTAGAGAAAAATCCAACCCATTCAGTTGCAAAGAGGATAGTTGCCAATAGTCTCTACAAATCTGCAACACTTACCCACCTGAGTCTGCACTGTCCACCTCGTTACAACTTCAATAGCCTTGACAGGCGCTTGTAAGGTGTAATGTGCTCATATTTAATTGAGAATGACAAGGGGGGAAAACAAGATGGAAAAGACTCAAGGTCATTAGACTCCTTTTTAAAAACAAAGGACTATGCATTGGAGGTCTTCTCCCCTATGTGCTGATTTGCATTGCGTTTTACTTCCTGATCGCTTTGCCAGTAGAGCTGAGCCTTGACCTTCAATGCAGATGCACTGCCAGTCCTCTGCCAACTCTGAATTGTGCTGTCTCACAATACTTCTACCATTTGCACAAACAGAGACAAGTATGACAGCAGCAAGTTCATTTTCATTCCATAGCAGGATCTGAACTCTACCCTAAAAGGGTGAAAGGTGTCTGAGTCAACCCATTACATTTCTCCCATCTCCTGACACCTCTTTAATTTCTCGTTTTAAAAGATGTTCCTAATTACATCTTTTGGGATTTGAACTGAAGCTTTCCTTGTAACAAAATCAAGTCACATTTCTTTTGACAGTCCAAGCATATACAGTAAGAAATCTTGTTAAAGAGCTTTTGCTATCAGAACATGGAACCTTAAACTAGTCTCAAATATTAGAGTATGCAACTGATGATTATTACATGCAATAAAAGAAAAGCTATTGGGCAATTCACACTAAATTTTTTTATAAAGTAAATAGAGCTGAAGTGTTTAACAACTACAAAGACAACTTTTTTAGCACAGAAGAGCACAGTGCTTGCACATACAAGTGACACATGTATGAACTGGAATGAAATTGCACAGAACCCCACAGGATGGAGAAAGCAGCTGCGGAGGCTGCTGACATCTACGAGTGGGGAGATTAAAGGTGCAGGTGGAAAATGAGCACATATCTAGTGTGTGAGCAATGCTCTGAAGACCCTTCAGCTTCTCTGTCTCCTGACCATTTCTGATACAACTGTCATGAAGATCTCCAGCTAAGGAGAAATTCAAAGAAATTCAACAAGGGCAAGTGGAGAGGCTTGCACCTGGGAAAGAACAACCCCAGGTATCAGCATAGATTGAGGACTGACCTGCTGGAAGGCAGTGAAGGGGAAAAGGATCCGGGGGTCCTAGTGGATGGGAGGTTGATCATGAGCTAGCAGTGTGCTCTTGTGGCCAGGAGGGCCAATGCCATCCTGGGGTGTATTAGAAGGGCTGTGGTTAGTAGGTCGAGAGAGTTTCTCCTCCCCCTCTGCTCTGCCCTGATGAGGCAACATCTGGAGTACTGTGTCCAGTTCTGGACCCCCAGTTCAAGAAGGACCTCAGGGAACTGCTTGAGAGAGTCCAGTGCAGAGCCACAAAGATTATTAAGGGAATGGAACATCTCCTGAGGGAGCTGGGGCTCTTTAGCCTGAAGAGGAGACTGAGAAGTGACCTCATTCATGGTTATAAATATGTAAAGGGTGAGTGCCAAGAGGATGGAGCCAGGCTCTGCTGGGTGATGCCCAAACACAGGACAAGGGGCAATGGGTGGAAGTTGAGGCATAGGAAGCCTCATGTAAACATGAGGAGGAATTTTTTTCGCTGTGAGGGTGACAGAACACTGGAACAGGCTGCCGAGGGGGGTTGTGGAGTCTCCCTCTCTGGAAATATTCAAACCCCTCCTGGATGTGTTCCTGTGTGATCTGCTACAGCTGATCCTGCTCTGGCAGGGGGGGTGAACTGGATGAGCTTTTGAGGTCTCTTCCAGCCCCTGACAGAATTCTGTGATTCTGTAAGGGAGAACGAACAGGCAGAATTATTTAGTAACAGTGAAACCTGAAAGTTAGCAAAAGAGCAGCTTGGGCTTTACAAGGCAGCTAGCTGGGAGAACAGATGGCACCTGGCCATCCACCAATTCCTAGGCAGGTCTCAAGTATTTTATTAACACTGAATTTCAAAGCAGCTTTGCATGAATGTATTTCTTCCTTTGTTCTTTGCTCTCGAAGGCCAGTTGTAAATTATTATCATTATAATTTATTTATTTTCTGGAAGAAAAAGGAAGTACAGACCAAACAAGAATTCTGTGTGGAAAAGTACCCAAGTTTCAGACTGAGAATTTTGAGCACAATTAAAATAGTCATAAAAATACATATAACAATAAAACTGCTTTCAGGTAGAAATACTCACAATGTACCACAGATCATTGGTTAGGAAATTTTAATCTACAAGGTGTCTGGAGACAAATGTAACAACACAGTGCATGAAGTAAAAACAGTTTACTTGATTCAAACTCAGTCTTACCTGTTCCTGTTCCAGTTGGATCACCTCCTTGGATCTGCAGAATTAAAATTATGGGTTATCTGTATCTATATGAAAGATATTAAATACATAAAAGCCAGTTCTACTCAGTGTTGTATAGAATCATAGAATGGTTTGAGTTGGAAGGGACCTCTCCAAAGATCATCCAGTCCAACCCCCCTGCAGTCAGCAGGGACCAGGGTTGCTCAGAGCCTTGTTGAGCCTCACCTTGAAGATATCCAGGGATTGGGCCTCAAATACCTCCCTGGGCAATCTAGTCCAGTGTTACACCACCCTCATGGTGCAGAACTTGTTCCTAACATCCAATCTAAATCTGCTTTTCTCTAACTTCAAACCGCTGCCCCTTGTCCTATCACTTCAGGCCTTCAGAAACAGTCCCTATGCAGCCTTCTTGTAGCCCCCTTCAGGTACTGGCAGGCTGCTTTAGGTCTACCTGGAGCCTTCTCTTCTCCAGGTTGAACTCCAGCTCCTTCAGCCTGTCCTAGTAGCAGAGGTGTTCCACCTCCTTGATCATTTTTGTGGCCCTCCTCTAGACTTGCCCCATCAGGTCCATGTCCTTCCTGTCCTGAAGGCTCCAGAGGTGGACGCGGTACCCCAGGTGAGGTCTCACCAGGGCAAGAGTAAAGTGGCAGAATCCCCTCTCTCCATCTGCTGGCCACACTTCTTCTGATGCAGCCCAGGCTGCCACTGGCCTTCTGGGCTGCAAGTGCACATAGTTGGCTCATCATGTCCAGCTTCTCATCCACCAGAACTCCCCAGTCCTTTTCTGTAGAGCTGCTTTCTACCACCTCATGCCCCAGGCTGTACTGGTAAAGAGCACTGTTCCAACCCAGGGGCAGAACCCTGCACTTGGTCATGTTAAAACTTCCTTTATATTGGGTCATGTTGACAAGTCAGTAACAAGGAAACCACTAGTACTTACCTGGAGGTTCTTTTACCAGCTGTGGTTATCTTCTACATTACTTATCCCAGAGCAGAAAGTTTCATAAAACTGATTGGTCTCTTGTGGGTGAACAGTGAAAATGAACAGCCTCAAATGGGTTAACCAGGTCATCCTTTCTGCCAGATGCTGAGTCATCAGCTGCATTTTAACTGATGATGCATTGCTTTTGGAACTGAAAATGCTTTCCATCTTCCTACCAATCCTCCCCATGACAGGAAAGCAAGAAATTAGGAAATACATAATATTTTCTGTATCTGAATCTGTATTTCCCAGGATCTCCCTCACTATCTGCAGTAAGGAAAATCCTCAGGCAAAAGCAGCCTTTCAGCAACAAAATTAATCACTGTGCACACATACAGGATCTACAGAGAAAAGATTCTATATTCTAATGCCAGCAGAGGGAGTGTGATGTGATTTGTTTAAGAGCAACAGCACAAAAGCACAATTTGAATTGTGAGTTCAACAGTGAACTGAGCTATACAGTGCTGTCAAAAGAGAAAAAAAGGTGTGGGGTTTTTTTGTTTTTTGTTTTTTTTAGGATAACAGGATGGAATGTAACATGTTGGCCCAGGCCAATCTCGTGAAATT